>WEIT01030642.1:5175-33238 GCA_013389985.1 Dryoscopus gambensis | reverse complement strand
TTAGGGTCAAGAAGCTGTTTGAAATCTACTGGCTCTAGTAGGTGTTTGTTGTCAGACATAAGTAAGAAAGAGTAAACCTACTACTATTAAAGTCCTGGAAGCACTTGCACTCTTCTCTTTTGCAAGAAGACACTGCAAGGTGCGGTCTATTATGTTAGGAAAGCATTGAGGGGTTTTGTTTTGTCTCAGTGCCCCCATTCTGTATGAAGTGCTTGTAGAGTACAGAATATCTGGAACTAAACAAGGAAAGTGTAGAACTCAGAATTGTAGATAATTTATGTCTCTGAAACGGAAATTAAATTGTAAAAGTGGGTCATTAATATAAAGCCGTTTTAATGACAGTTTAATGAAAATAGGCATGTCTTCAATGTCACATACTGAGGAAAGCCCTTCAGGCTGTATCTTAATGACTTTCTTAGACGGCATGTGTTTAAAACTTAAGGTTTCAAATAATTCTGTGCCATGAACAGGGTTTGCTCTGGTTTTGACAGCCTCTTAAATGTTCATGAAGTTGAGGCAAGATCTAAAAATGCTTCAAGCTTAAACAGAGCATCATCAGATGTCCTCTGCTACTTATGTGTTGTGCCACATTTGTTTCCTCTGTTGTGTGCCAACTTTTACATAACTTTACATTGTGATTTTTCTTATTGAGCCAAAGAAAGAACTGAGAGTCCTTTCTGTAGTTCATTGCCTTTGTGCAAAGAGCTCTTCTTTTAATCCTCCCGATTGAACAGGTTGACCTGAGTGAACGTAAACACTTTAAATTGAGGGAAACTCTCTTTTATTCCCTTTCTAGCTCTCAGCTTGACTACTTAAAATGTCCTTGTGGTTCTGCTGCAAAATTCTTTATTCTGCCCTAAAGAATTGTTTATTCTCTAACAAACACTTTTAATAAAATAAAGACATTTAAGACAGATTGTTCTATAGCACTAAGTTATATCAGAAAATCTTAACAATAAATGATATGTCATATTTTTTCCCAGATACACAGATTTTTTCAGGCTCTATAATAGAAATATAAACAAAAAAAAAATTATCCCTTTACAGCTAAAGTAGTAGTCCAGTTTGGGTCAGGAGAAGAAATTAGTCTTGGTCCAAATATCACTGCAGTCATCTGTCTTGTCAAAGAAAGCACAAACTTCTGCTTTCATGATCACAGCAGAACAATCAAAGAGGCTTTTTCCTCCAAACCAAACACATTTTCAAGTAACACTTAAGGTCTAAATTTTTGTCACATGGTTTTTACAGGTTAAAATACCAAAGTTTCTTCTTAATGCAACCTTAGAGGCTTTCACTTTTTTCCCAGTCCTTCTGTGTAGTTTCATCTGTTTCTTATGCCCATGCCCACTCATTAACACTAGTGGAAAAGCCCTGCATCTCATGGCTCAGCTGTGGAAAAAGGCTCCCTGTGTTAGCTGGAGACACCCCTGGTATCTAGGCTGGGAGCATCCCTTGCTTTACCATCAAATTTCACGATGATCTGTTTCATTGCTGTGCCCCAAAGGAAAAAATTGTATGGCTGCTCTGCCCTCTGTTTCAGAGGGGTTCTTCCACCTCTGAACACTGCCCATCAAGCAAATCTACAGCCTGTGACTGGAGCTGCCAAGGTGCCTCATGCTCCATCTCCTTATCTGTTAATCCACTCTGAGGATCCTCAGTCTCTTTCACTTTGCACATTTTTCTTTCAGGAAAAGGCTACTGTTTTTCAGATATATGTGCACCTTATGTCCTTTTTGATACTGAGTGTGGAAAACTCTTCATTTAATGGTCCATAAGCAATAGTTCCAGGTAATAAACAGTGAACTAAGGCCTATGCATATTCTTTCTCAACTGTGAGAATGTCAGCTGTTTCTGATTTTGTCACATTCCTTGTCAGCATCTTTCAGTTTTACCCCCAGTCTCTCAGTCCATCACAAGGAACCAGCTTCACTGTGGCAAATGCAATCTTCTTTTGACAGATGATTTCATATGACCAATAAGCCCCATCATCCATTAACAAGATAAAAATGTCATTTTCAGAGTTATTTTGTAAAAACTGCAGGGACATGCCAACATCTGTCAAATACAATTTACAAAATATTGTCCTTGCAGATTAATAAATTGCTTCATAGCCTGTGAACAATGCTAGCTAACAAAATAACGTCAAATAAGCATTCTGTACAATAAATAAAGCTATTTACAAACATCAAAACCTTGCAAAAAATAATAAGCCTGGTTTTCTTCTTTTGAACATCTTGGAGGGCAGTGTCTCCTGCTGGTCCCTGAATCAGTGAACATCTGGACTCTCCAGAGAGCCCTGTACATGAAGTTCAGCAACATCAACTTGCAAACTGCATCTACTAGTGTGTTTTTCCTTTTTTTTTTTTAATATCAAACCTTTGATCACACTACCCAAGACTATTTTACTCTACATCTTATATTGTTATTTATGATAATTTAAACCAAATCTAAAATCCTGTCACTCTTGATTGATTTGTTTGCTATTTAGCAAAGAACTTGATGCAGCCTTTAACATTACTGGTAATATTTGTCCTGGGTTTCCAATGGGAAAGTTTTATGTCATTTAGAATGAGATATTTCCCTGTAATATTGATCTGTCAAAACTATCAAAGAGCTTTCAAGTTGTAAACAGATCTGACCTTGAGTGTTTGTAAAAGTCCATACATGCAACTCCAGCAGAGTCTCTTGGGAGATGGTGAAATCGCTAGCCTTAAAAATTTTCAGAATTCAACATTAAAAGGCCTGAACCACCCAGTCAAACTTCGATGTTAGCTCTGCTTTGAGCAGGAGGTTGGACTAGTGATCTTCCAAGGTTTCCTCCAATGTCTATTTTTTCCTGTCATTTTACGATACCTATTCTTCTTCAGCCTCTCAGATCACTTCATGTTTGTTTCTATCCCCTTTAAACAGTGAGTGTCATTTAGCAACCTAGGTCACAACTCTTTTTCCATATTCCTTCTATTTACCCCACATAGCTCTTTTTATTTCCTACTTTAATCAGTGTATTTCCTTCTGGTTTGCTATCCAGTTTCTTTGCAATAAGAGTCTTAAATTGATTTATCTTAACCCATTCTGTTTCTCTGAATAAGTCTTTCTTTAGAAAGTGTTGTACCAATCTGTTTTCTTCCATGTTAGCATCTGATTCCATAATATCTGCTCTTCTGTATGCTGATATTCTTCTAATTGTTGTTACATTCTTCACTTTTTCTCTAAGTTTTGAAGGAAATCCTGAAAGTTTTCTCCTCTAGAGGAAGTGAGTGGGAGCAATCTGCCAGCTTCCCCCAGACTCCAGTAGAGTCCACCTACCAGCAGTCCTTACCCCATTAATGTCTTCCACTGATCAGAAACCTTAAAACTTCAGAACACAAAATATAGAACTTCATACTAATTTTCATGACTTTTCCATGCCTTCTCTAGGGGCCAGGAAAACATCCAGGACCATCCTGTTAGGACTACAGGTTTGTGGTGAATCAGTTTTCCTTTCTATCTGCAGGTTTTACTTCCTTTTCTACTGTAACTGTTCAATATACTCTTCTGCCTTCTATTAGTCTGCTGGCTCAACATTATTGTTCATCTCTTGCACTCTGATGTTTGGGGTATTTTTTGCCCTGGTCTCTCTGTTTCTGGATACCAATTTCTTGTTCTTTTCTGTTGTCTCTTTTTACCAACTGCAAGTTCTGTTCATGGCAGCAGCATTTGGTTAAATGCAGAAATGCTATTACCAGAAAAAGGAGGGGGGAAAAAACCACCAAAACCCAAGCCCACAATCTTAATTATTTCTGTTTCTTTAATGAAAACATACACAGGGGTGGTGTAGTACACCAAGTACAACACAAAACTTCAACCAATTGGAAAGCATCGATCTGTACTCCTGACATAACTGGAGCAGAGTCTCATAAGGGATAGATGTATATATTGATGCTTTTACTGTCTATTCCCCACAAAACTTTGGATACTTTGGTATTTGTGGTTTTATGGTATGCCCTGACTCCTTCCACCAGTAAATAAATCAAACTTCACTTATGTCCTGTCAAAGCTGTGTTGCAAGAGGTGGCCACAAACTGAACCACAATTCCAGTTTTTGGGATTGTCACAATTTTGGACTGGATTTCACTTTGAAAGTTGTACTCTAATTCTAGGGGGTTTGTTCTTTCCTAAACAGTTACAGGATTTATTCTCAGCAGTGAAGCCAAAGCAACCCTTTGCCAGGAAATAGAGTTGTTTATGAGCAGTCAGGCAGGATCATACAAACTAGGATGGCCACTGGAAGTAGTCTGATATGATTTCCTGAGATGGGAGGTGGCGTCACAGTTTTAATTTTGATATCATGGGAAAATTCCAGATTGGGTGATGAGTGTTGTCCATCCAACCCCATAGCACTGTCAAAAGCTTGTACTCATCTTCCTCCCCAGTGCTGGTCTCATAGTATGTCCACCATCAGCTGAATAGTCTCTATCTCCCTCCTGCACCAGAGAACCCAGTTCAATAAAGTAACTCCAGAGCTTTCGAATACATCGCTTTAACATAAATATTATCTGTAACCATACATTGAGGATATGCATGCTACATACAGCAGCCTTCCAGTACCTAAGGGGGCTCCAAGAGAGCTGGAAAGGGACTTTTTACAAAGGCCTGTAGTGACAGGAAGAGGGGGGATGTCTTTAAGCTGATAGAGGGTAAATTGAGATTAGATATTAGGAGAAAATTCTTTCCTATGAGGGTGGTGGGGCACTGGAACATATTTTCCAGAGAAGCTGTGGATGCCCCAGCCCTGGAATGGTACAAGGACAGGTTGGATGGGGGTTTGAGCCACCTGGTCTAGTGGAAGGCATCCCTGCCCCACTGAGAGGGGTTGGGACTTGATATTTTTTCATGTCCTCTCCGACCCCAAAAAATGTAACATCGTCGGTTATTGACAGGACATCCTCAGCAGATGCTTCTGGTGGTTATAGGCAGCCTGTTGATTTCTTGAATTCTGTAACAAAAACCTTACAAAAACCTTCAGCTTTAGGAACATTCTCAAACATCTTGCTGTATAACATGTTCATTTAAAAGACCGTGGTTAGTGTTGATAGATGTATTAGTACTGCAAGAAATGCACAGGAAATCATTGAGAGTTATATTTTGATCATACTGGAATTTCCCTCAGGAAATACAATGAAAATCCCCTGGCTGCTGCTTAGGGAAACTAGGACAAATATGAGAAAAGTGGCCAAGCTGTGGTTATCGAGCCAAATGCAAAAGCTAAATGATTGAACTACGTGGGTCTTAAACTGGATATGGGGCTGTACTGCCATAGGAATTGCTGGCTAGTTTAAGTGACTGTTGTGAGGGTGAAATAAAGCAGCAAATAGTACTGAAGCTGACATCACTGTGCTCCCCAGGGCCAAGCTGCCCGTCCAACCTCTGCAGCTCTTGGAGCAGTGGGGCAGCAGTGGAGCTGTTACTCTCCAGCTCCCTGGTTCTTGGATCTCAGTGTTTAGCTCTTCTTGGCTCCAAGCAGTCTGCTTGCTTTTGCCTCTATGGAGTGTTCAAGGAGCTGTGTCTCCCAACACATACAGTCCAATGTATCCTGTGCTGCAACCTCTCTGAGGCATTTTTCCCTTTTCTGAGCTGTGTGTGGCACGTACTGAATGCTGGCATTTCAGACTAAACAAGCACTTGCAGCCCATCCATCCTCATTTAGGGGCTGACTTTTCTTGTGCAGCTCATCAGAGCAGGCTATCAAACAAAGTTGTGTTTGAGAGAGGCTGGAAGTCCATGTGTGTGCCTGCCAACCACCTTCCAGCTGGCAAGAGACCAGAGTAATTCCACTGATTAAATGAGATGGGTTTAGAATACATTTCCTGCTGCTGTGCCTCTGAAAGGGGAAGTAGCTGTTCTGTTGCTCCAGTGCTGCATGCCATTCCAGGGGTGAAGGATGGCATAAATGTCCAGTTGGAAATGCGTGGGGCACTGCAAAGACTTTTATGCGCTTGTGTAGCCACATGCCCTCATACAGGCACCCCGATTGCGGCACATTAAGGCCAGATAAACAAGCTGTTTCCTAACAGTAACTCATGGTCCTAGCTGGTCTCTCAGGCTTTTTACCAACCTATGCTGTCAATTTCTGAAGTTCTAAAATTACAAGATCTATGATATCTGGGCTAATGGGCTCATTCACATTCCTTTCCTTCTCTCAGATTCATGCCACTCAAAGACGATGCCAAGCGCTGCTAGGCCAGGAGTTGAATTTCAAGTGGAGTCTAGAAACTTGGTGTAAATGCCTCCATCAGCATTTGCAATCTTTCTGTACATCTCAGTTTTCCATCATGCTTCCAAAAGCAGTTTAATGAAATGCAGAAGCTTTTCTTCCTGTGTTTGAAATGCTCTATATTTTGAACTGTCAAAGAATGAGAGTCCTGTCCCAAATAACACCTGCAATCAGAAGCAAGAACTAGAACATTGTCAAATTAATGGCTGTGACAAGCACACTGCTGGAGCAGGATGAAGATCAATTTATTTGCCCTAAGTTTTTATTTTCTCTTTTGCCTCAGGAAAATTACATTTCAGCCAAGCAGAGAAGGCCTTCCCATATCCCAGCTTTCCTTCTACTGTCTTAGAAAACTCACTAGCTTTTTTTCCCATGTTTTGGATCTATTCACAGTAATTAGAGGAAATGTACTAAGCCTCATGACCACAAATTCCTTTCTTTTCTTTTCCCTTCTCTGTAAAGATCTCAGCATTCAGAATAAAAATGATTTAATGCTATAAGCCTCAGAAAATTGCTTATTCTGCATAAACTCGGCTTTTGAGACATTTGCAAATAAAAATGTAAGTTCCTCCAGTCTCAGGTCACCAACAGAGGCAAAACAGAGAATGATTCACTCCTTTAATTCCTTAAATACAGAATATCTTTTTGGAAAACTCTTCAAACACAAGTTACAGGACACCCTGGATGCTGTTCATATGGAAAACAGGCAAAGTTATGGAAGGTTCCCTTCCAGCCTTTAAAATCTGCTTATCTGCAGGAATCATTGAACATCTTTTATCGATCACTGTCAGTGTCCTCTGAATGGACCTTTCTCCCATAGTTTCTGTGAATTTTCCATGTGCACTGGGCTTTGTTAGGGTTCCTAAATAAGCTGTTCGTTTGGATAAGTCAATACTTTGAGAATATCTTCTTAACTTCCCTAATGGATGGTGTTCTGGATGCTCTTTTCATCCCTTCAGCCCAGCTGCAGTCTGTATACAACATTTTGTTGGAATGCTTTTCCTTTACTGAACACAAAAAAAAATCCTTCTATGTAATCATAATAGGATTCCTGTGATAATATAAGCAAGAACAATAGACATCACTGCTGTTTTGAATTGCATGAAATCTAACCTACTCTGTTTGGAATGGTGCGAAAATATAAGTGGACTTTTTTTTTCAGCAGAGCACATTGTACATGAGAGCTGCCATGAATTAGGAAAAATATGTACTTAAACTCCAATAAACATCACAAAGTTTCCACTACAGAAGTTTCCTCTTAGGAGCTGCTTTGTAATACTAGGGCATCCATCCTACCATGAAGTTCAAATCCCACTCCTGTAATTGTGTGAGTCTATCATCATTTGTGAAAACATCTTCACTCATAAAAACTGCTGCTGCAGAAAGCCCTGAAATGCTGTTGGAAAACTCACATGCTCAGCTGCAAGCACAGAACATTTTTTCTTCTGTTTTGTGGGAAGCCATGCCTTACAATGGCTTTTCATACTGTCATACAGGCAGAACCCTTTCCATCACAATCAGATGGCAATATCCTTAGAGCGTTTTTTTTTCATTTGAGTGCAACACTGAGTGTTTAAGGAAGTATCAGCCATACCCTGATATACATACAGCTCGCAGAAAGAAAAAGCAAAGATGAGTTTATTATTTCTGTCACATTAGGGCACAGCTGTGATGCTGGGACTCTGATATTGTAGATGCTGCATAAATACTGACAAAGCTTGAAAACAGAGAATTGTTAATGACCTATTCCAGTCGTGTGGGAGGCGCTGATCAAAAGCGGGAAATGGTTAAAGGGGAGCTAGAGAAAAGCTTTAAAATTTGTGTAAGACATGTGGAATATAACTAGGACTTCACAGTGGTGTGGGGTGCCAAACTCTCCCTGAAATCTGTGTTACAGGTTTTACCTTATCTATTAATGTCATAGGAATGTCTTTGGTGGGTCATAAATCTACTATGCACGTGAAATACTAAGTTAAAAAATATCGTCTTAGTGAAGAATGAACTTTGATAAAGTATACATTTCAGGAAATTGCTTTACTTTATAGTTTTGCTTAAGCGGAAAACCAAGTTAAATTTATTGCATTCTGTGTGTAATGACTCATCCTCTTCTGAAAGAATGCAAGCAGACTTGTAATGCACTCAAACATGACACTAAAAATATCCCGTTACCATCCATAGTTTGTCATACTGAAGTATTTCTTGAGAGGTTTTCAAAACCAGGGCTTATATATTCCAGTTCAGTTCATCAAATAAATAGGCCCTGACTACTTTCCAAACAGGTGCATTGAGGTCTTTAGAATTAATTCTTAAAACCTGACACAACCTAAATTCCTGCTAATTGGATTTTAATTAATTTCTGTGCAACATATTTAACCTGATGTTTTTGCTTGTCTATAGAAAAATGACATGGGGATGGAGCATGTTAATTTAGCTGTGCAGCTGTAGAAGCAAAGCATCAGTGCTTCCTGTACTGTAGGCTTTGCACCCAAAATGTTTCTGATGTGGTGATGTGCTTTGTGTGTTTCTCTACCCCATTCTGGTTGTCTTTTCCCAGTAACCCTGGAATGATGTAGTTGTCTACGGGGTTTGAGGAAATACAGTTGTCTCAAAGTTACAGAATTCCTACTGGATTTGTGAAAAGAACAGAAGGTGAGAAAAGAGAGGCTTCAACCACCTGCTCACCCCTCACTAAAAATGATTAAGTCCACCAAGGTGGCCATTTGGGACACAAATCAATAAAAAGCCAGACACTCCATTCTACTGCTCATGGTGTTCTTTTAAACTGTGACAGGCACAGGTTTCTTAAGGTTTTTTCTCATGAAAACCTTTTCTCCTCTGCTTTTCATCAAAGAAATACCCTCTTAATGAAAACTAAAATATTTTTCTAAAGCCTTCATAGCCCATCTCTCTAAATGTTGGATGACCCATGGCATTTTCTCTTATCCAGGTCGGTACACTTCTCCTGAAAAAGCCTAGAGAGTTAAAATCCAGGTCTGTTCTGCTATATGGATTGCTTTGTGTCTGAGCTCCAGGTCCTCTTACATCTCTTCTCTGAACTAGGATCACTGAGGGAGAAGAAGCCTAAAAGCCTGAACCTAAAATGAATCAGAAGGCCTGGACATTTTGGGCCTGGCTTTAAGAAATAATTCTGATCTGGACGCTTGATAACAAGATATTTTGATTATGCTTATTTAAAAGAACAACCATTATTTGTTATTTCAGAGGATCAGAATTTTTTACATTCCAGCATTATTTTTCCCTTCAAGATATTCGCCATCCTTTCTCTACAGGGGTTATGATTAACCAGACCTTTCAGGGAAGTATAAAACATCGTTTGATCACTGCTGGGAAAAGTCTGAATGTGTCCTTAAACCAGACTCTATTTGCACAAAAACATTAATTTCTGCTTATGGTGTTTTGCAAACAGGAAATACAGGGCCTGTTTATGTCTTTGTTGAGTATTTTAAAGTCATTATTGCTATTATAGTAGAATCCAAAGACCTGATAAGGACTCCTTTATGCTACCATGTTTGGTCAAATGATGGTTCTATGTATACTGCATGTGAACATTACAAACTTATTTTTAGATGACCAGTGAGACCTATGTAGTTTAAAATTAGCCAGGCATAAGGACTATACTGTATTTTTAAAGGACAAAGCACAGCTGCTGCATGAGCAAACACAAACTAGAAAAACCAAATTTTACACGTATGTCATCAAGGTCATAAAAACAAATGTACTGCATAAGAAATATTATTCTGATTTAAGTATGGATGTCAACAAGTTCACTGCCTGCTCTGTACTCGGATTGGTACTGATAGGAAAAGAAAGGCATTTGGCAGCAATGTTAGCTGGTTGCAGTTTTCCTTGGCAGAGCGAGAGCGGGAAAGCAGAAATAAAGAAAGGAACTGTGCAAGGATGGGTCCAGAACAGGGCGAGCCACTTGTAGGAGAGTTGCGCAGTGCTGGAAGGTCCAGCAGAGCAGACTGGTCTGGTTCTGCTTCTCTGATGAATGCACAGCTGGTAACACATCATAGAATCACAGAATCAATTAGGCTGGAAAATACCTACAATCAAGCATCAGCTTGACCACGGCACAGAGTGTCACATCCAGTCTTTCCTTAAACACTTCCAAGGATGATGACTCCACTGCCTCCTTGGGCAGCCCATTCCAATGTCTAGCTATCCTTTCTGAAGAATTTGTTCTAATGTCCAACTTAAACCTTCCCTGGCACAGCTTAAGACTGTGTCCTTTCCTCCTGCCACTGGCCATCCAGGAGAAGAGCCTGGCCCCCACCTTCTTCCAGGGTGTTGGAGAGAGCAGTAACACCACCCCTGAGCCCCCTTTTCCCCAGGCTAAACAGCCCCAGCTCCCTCAGCTGCTCCTCACAGGACTTGTGCTCCAGACTCTTCACCAGCTTCTCTGCCCTGTCTGGACTTGCTCCAGCACTTTGATGTCCTTCCTAAATTGAGGGCCCCAAAACTGGACACAGGATATGAGGTATGGCCTCACCAGGGCTGAGTACAGGGGGAGAATCACTTCCCTGGTGCTGCTGTCCACTCTGGCTGACACAAGCCAGGATACCACTGGCTTTCTTGCTCACCTGGGCACATTTCTTGCCCACATGGGTACACACACTGGCTCATGTTCAGATGCTGTCAATCCCCAGGTCCTTTCCCACTGGGCCACTTTCCAGCCACTCTGCCTCCGGCCTGGAACACTGAAGGGCTTGTTGCAGCCAAAGTGCAGGACCTGGCACTTGGTCTGTTGAACCTCATGATGTTGGTCTTGGCCATTCCATCCAGCGTGTCCAGGCCCCTCTGCAGGGCCTTTCTACCCTCCAGCAGATCAATGTTCCCACCCAGCCTGTTGTCATCTGTGAATTTGCTAAAGGCAGACTTAATCCCCTCCCCCAGGTCATCATGGGACTGGCCCCCAACACTGATCCCTGAGGGACACCACTAATGTCTGGTCACCAGCTGGATTCACTGCAACTCTCTGGTCCCAGCCATCCAGCCAGTTCTTAACCCAGCAAAGAGTGCACCAGTCCAAGCCATGGGCTGCAGCTTTTCCAGAATTATACTATGGGAGATGGTGTCAAAGGCTTTGCTGAAGTCCAGAAAGACACATCCACAGCCTTCCCCTCATCCACAAGGTGGATCCCCCCATCATTAAAGGAGATCAGGTTGGTCAAAACCAATCATACCACAGGAAAAAAAATGTTATGTTCTATAGAAAGGGCTTCTTTTTAGCAATTCTAGGTGTATTAGTTAAAGAATCTGTTTAGAAAGCCTTCATGAAGCAGAATCTTTGTATCTAGGGTGATAATATATAGGAATGATCTACCTTCTATAACAGAAGATTCGTGTTTTGGTATTTGTGAAGTAAGGTGTAATATACCTTGTGACCAGCCAGTTTGTTACCACTGAAACATGTTTTGACTAACTAGAAGTCACTTTGACAAATCTTGCATTTCAAGAGACAATCTTTTTGACTTTTAAACCATTTGTAATTGTAATTTTATACTATTGTCATGCAAATCCTGTAAGGTCGTGCTGAGTAGAGGATCATGGCACCTGAGTCACTGAGTCATGAACTAGTGAAAAAGAAATTACACAAGTTTTAATTATCTCTTCTGGGGTATGGAAATGAGGGGTGGGGGGGGAAGGCTTTTTAGAGACATTCTACAAGAGGTTATCATCATTCTTGCTCCTTCTGAAATGTGAGGGTTGTGAGTAAGAGAATTTGTTTCTTGTTGGAAATGGCTTCTTAAATTTCAGCCCTGAGATTAGTGAAGTTATTGCAGAGGAAAGGGGGGCACATGCAGAGGCACAACTCTAGAGTAATTCAATTTGGGGCTTTTTAGAGGAACAAAAGAGATCTTACCGAAACTAATACATTCATCAGAAACTTAGCCAAGCTACTAAAGGAATGAAACAGGTGACAATCTGGAAAGCAGTATAGGAAAGGAATAAAAAGTAATAGGATGCTGAATAGAATTGAGAAGGACTGTTTTTCTGACATAAAATTATCACTCTCAGAGGTAATTGCTGTGATAAACCTACATCCAACCAAAGGAAATCCATCCCAAAGAGGACCATAAACTGCCATAGAAATGCTGATGCCCCAAAAAAACAGACATATTTTCTCAGAGGCGTCAGATGCCAAGGTATTTCCATACACATTTTTTTCTTGTATTAAAACTGTGAGTACTGTTTTTTAGGTTGTGAGGAGGAATGAGGTGCTCTTTAAAAAAATCAGTAAACCACTTTTCACTTCCAAACTGCAGATTCTTATGTAGCCCATGAAGCTGGCATTGAACAAATGTCTTCTGACTGATGATCACTCACAGTTCATTGTGCTTCTTGAGTACAAAAATTATGTCTGAGATCTACAGACAGTTTTAGAGAGTGAATCTAGGCCAAACCAAATTGGAGGAAGGAAGCCACAGGCAGGCTTGAGTTCTTTGGAAATTGCTCAGACAGGGGAGAAAAGCTCATTTGTACAGGATGAGAGAGTGTGCTGCTCTTCAGGTCTCACAGGATGGTATTTTTCATAGACTCTAATTTGTTGTGGCTATGAAAGAGTTTTTAATACTAAGTGATTCTTTTGGTGTTGCCTGATGTCTTAGTGTCTTTTATCTGTCTCTTGGGGATAATATATTTTTAATAAACAGACTTTCCTGGAAGGAGGATCAGTAGTTGCACTTGTAATGCAAAGCAAATACCAGTTTTAATTAAGAGCCCAATCCCTCCATGCCTTTATTTGACAGTCCACAGTAGTGGTTGCACTTGCAGTTGTCATGTTCATTACTAATCTGCAAAATGAGCATTCACAAGATAAATGAGAGTAAAATACTTATAGGGTACATGTAATTAGCACATGATTTATTATAAATTGTGATGATCTCCTTGATAATTAATCTGGCTTACATTTGATGTTTGGAGGCAGTCTGGGTAGAAGATATTTCAATAAGTAAGAATAAATTCCTCTGGGGCATAGGAAAGCACAGTGAGAAGTGGGGAAGAAAAAAACATAGGTCTAAAAGAAAAGCTATTTCATAGTTGCAAACTAAGGCTCTATCTCAGGCTAGAATTTTTTCTAAGGGCTGGATTTTTTTTTCTCTCAGGTTTCCACGGAGAGGGACAGTAATGAGCATCTTGGCTCGTTAAGGATCCAAAAGATGTGCAAAAGAGCAGTTCTGGTGGATTGATTTGCCTTCAGAAGAAAATGGTTGCACAGAGACAGGGTGTATTTGCCATGAGAAGGAATGAAAATACCACGCAGTAGTGAGGATTTGGGTCTTGTTTCCAAGGCCCTCAGTAGGAACAGGACGTAGACCCAGGTGTGTATGTATTTAGTCCTGCTATAGAAAGGGATCTCAAGGAGCCAGAGCAGTGGGAGGCTGGGTATCACCTGTCTGTACACAGGCAAAAGAAAGAGCTGAGAGCAAAGATCATTGCTAACATACCTCCATGCCCCTTGGCCTGGGCTTTTGTGATAGCCCTGAGTTTCTCCCAAGAAGAAAGCAAGCCTCCTTTTTGTTTGTTTATTTACAAATGCCTACCATCTGTCACTAGCAAATATCCAAACCTTATCCAATAGTGCAGTAAAGCTCTCAGCATCTCTTTTTTGTGATAATCATCAGCTATTTCTATTCCATTCATTCTGTACAATACATTTTTAACGTGTGGTTTGCAGTGCAGTGCTGAGACAGGGTGAGCCAGCCTACATTTTTCTTTTCCCTCAGGGAAGAGAATAACATTTCTCTCTGTTACGGCTTATTTACTGTAATTGCTGTGTAAATGTGTGGCCAAAAATGAAGGGCTTATCTCAGGCTCCCATGTAGAAAAGTAGACTTCTAATGACCTATTTCTCCCCTTTTACAATCATGGAGACAAAATGACATCATCTTCAGTATTTCACTGATAAATTTGCTGTCTGTCTCAGTTTTTTACATACCAGTGTGCTAACAACACACCATAATTTCCCTTGAAGCTGCACAAAAAAAATGAATGCAAGAGGTTGCACATTGTTGCACTAATGAAGCTTTTACACCTGGGGAGAGAAAAATGCTCAAATTTGATTAAAATTCTATTACCTGCCATTGCCACATCAAACTGTTAAGCACTTCAGACATATCCAGAGAACATTAATTTGCCACAGCCACACTGCTGAAAAAATGCTAATGCTTTGTCTGTACCACGTGTGGTGTAAGTAAGGGTGACAGGACACCTCTGCTTACTTGAAATTTTCACTTTACCTCCCTAGTAAAGAAGCAGGGAGGACCTTTTGGCTTGATGTCAGACTTGAGGTCATGTCTCTGTATATGACTGCTGCAAAAGCACCTGATGGAGTTGTTGGTCAGCCAATAGATGAATTCAATAAAGCATAAGTGAGCTCACCCAACAAAATATTACTCTGCCTCTTGTCAGAGTTGTTCATGTGTTTAATGTACCCATATTGGAGTGATTTCTCTTCAGTACTGCTGGGGACAAACAACTTTTCAGGGCAGCAGAGGCTTGGCAGCAAGCACAGCCTTTAAATCATTATGCTCCAATCCTGAGAGGACGATGGCTTTACACACAAAGCAGGCAAGAACAGCCAGGAGGATCCATTTCCCTGCTCTTCCACACAATGCCTCTTGTTCCTCCCTTGGGAAAGTCATGCAGCTCTCTACACTTTGAGTCATTACATAACTGGAGCTCAGCAGCTCAGAGAGACTTGCACAAGTATCAAATAGGGACTCCACTAACAAGAACCAGTGTTAAAAGGAATTCCTGAAATGAGCCATGGCACAGGCTTGGGGTTTCTTCTCCCGGGCTTGTACCATCAGACTGGTAATTGACATTAATGGTAGAAGTATAGATGTACTTTCTCTTTAAGTTTATACCAACTGTTTCACTCCCCAAGGAAAAATCAATTAGAACTGTTAGTGTAAGTGAAGATCACAGAAAGGTGACAGGTAGAGTTGGCTTTTTACTAATTAGTTAACAGTTCTTTTCTTTAAAAACTATTATTTCTACTCCACCTTTGGTTGCAACTGGACATTTCAGTGTTTTGCCTTATTGCTTTCCTTGTTACTTTCCCCAAGCAGTAAAAAAGAGTAGAATGTATGGTTGAGAGAAAATTGCTGTTCCTTGGAACCATTTGTAATTTCAAAAATTTAAGCTAATTTTGAAAATCCAGGCTTATGGTGTAAGTTAGTAGTTCTGATGTTTGAAAAAGTACAAAGGCTTTTCAAATGTACAGAGCAACAGAAGGGCTAGAAAAATAAAGGAGGAGAAGAGCAGCACTAGAAAAATCACTGGAAAAGTAACTTATTCAATTTCCTGGTCATCCAAAATCATTTTTTTTAATATTTTCCACAAACTAAGCACTTCTTCTGCCCCTTCCACCCTGACCTGTTCTGTAATTTGGAGTGGAGAAAAGTGGAAAAAAGCCCACATGGCTGTTCCAAAGAGCCTGACTGCCCTACAGTAAGTGCCATGCCAGGTTACCAGGTCCCACGAGTTGGTGCTCTTCCATGGATCTGGGTCACACCTTTTCACAGCAGTGGAGTAACTGGCACAGTAATCACTTGTATTCTCTCTCCTGCTGAGTCCGGTTTTGTTTTTTAAAGTTGATTATAGATTGTGGATTGAGCTCAACATTACTTCTCAGTATTAGTAACTTCCTTTCTTACAAGCTGATAACCCAGAAACAATTCCACTGCCAGCATCAAGTATTGTGTTGAAGAAATTGTCCTTCTGTTCCTTCTGGGGAACCGATGGGGCTGTGTTCTCACTCATTTCTCTTTACAGCTGTAAGGGACATGAAAAGCCAGATTTGATAAAGAGCTTTATTGTATACTCCAAAGCAGTTCATCTTGGTAGCTGAAAATGCCAGGACACTGTATAAATCATTTTATGGTACCAGTTGCTTTATACTTCAAAGGGTACTCCCGTCAAATTCTGTCTTGGCTTGTGTCTAGCACTGCAGAAAACACTTCTCCCCAGGTGATATGAGAACAGATCAGGTCAATGCCAACGCTGCACACGCAGCAAAATAATGCTAATTCATTATAGCACATGCTGGACATGAGCCTGTGCAGCGAGAGATGCTGCCTCAGGGAAAGCTTTGTAAGAACAGAAGGCTCGTGGGTCAGCAGCCAAAACAGGACAGGAGTGAAAGTTTGGGTTAGGCAGAAAGTGGATGGTATTTCTCCATATGCTCCTCTCCTGCATCTGATCTGCTCTGGGCACTGGCACCCTGCACTCTGTCACAGGGCCCGTGGCCAAGCCATGAGGCTTCCCTAGGAGCTCAAGTCCTCATAGCAAACTAGAAAGAGTCTGCTACAAATTTGCTCTATTATTGCTACCAGTTATCATTACCAGTTACCATAAGCTTAAAGCAATATTATATTAATGATGAGGTAATAAAATAAGGAAAACATTTTGGAAGAATCATTCCTCTGGCATTCAGCCTGCACTCATAACTGAGGTTACCTCTATGCAAATGCTCTAGAATCTTTTGTGAAACTTATTCTATGAATTTTGTTAAGTTAGGCAGATTCCCTCCTTAGTAAAGCGTCCACTTGTTAGTGGTCTTTCAGGAGAGGATTTAAAGTCTGAGTCAGAAATTGAATCATAGAAAAATATTTTTCTCATTCATTGCACGTGATCATCACGTTCATCAGCTTCATATTGTCACATAAAAAGTCATCATGTTTCATCTGTTTTTGTTTACTCATTTTCACCAGGCTTCTAAATATGTTATTTTTAATCCATTATTTGAGATGCCTACACTCTCTGGCAAAAGTTCCTCAAATTCTCATGATTCCCAAATCGTGTTTGCAGCAGGTAACTGCAAAACCAAACACCATTATGCCCTGAGCAAGAATATGAAAATCTTTTGCATTACCTACACTTCAATTCTTAGCATGGAAATTAGCACCAGGAAATCCCTTTTCTTTCTAGTAGTAGTGAAGCTAGTCCACTTCAAAAAAGCTCTTGTAGTATATTCTGTGGCCTGTCATATTCTTTTCATTACAACACTTTCCATTTATGAAAAAAATTTTGTTTCTTCATTTCAAGTGGCAAAGCAGATCATGTCCAGTAGCTGTGGAAAACAGTCATGATGGACTAGGGCAGAGTGTGAGGACCGTGTTCTGTCTTTCAGAACAAATGTTCTCTCTTCATTCCTGTCCTGCTCCTCAGCCAGCCCATTCAGCACTGCTATCAATGGTTGCTCAAGCCAGAGACTCTCATTTACTGTAGCAAATGAACCAATAAATCTAACATGTCATAATCCCAAAGCCAAGCAAAAACCATGCAGCTGAATTTCCCATCAGAGTACATCTGCACAGCTGGGGTAAACCCTCTGTTCAGTTTTAATTATGATCAACTGAGGACATGACCAGCTTATTCTAGCTTGTAACACCAAATTTGTATTGTGGAATTTCCATGGCTTTAATTAATGCATGTTGATAGCTTAGAGGAGTTGGCCATAATGCATATGGGACCTCCTTACAATGACACCCTCTTTTCTTCTCTCTATGAATATCAAATGGGAGCCTATGTGTCTCCTGTTTCTATGGATCCCACTAAATAAAATAAAGAGATAAATCTAAGAATCAGTTCCAGGACTGGGACAATCCACTGTTTCAGCCTGGACCAGATTTAAGTTAACTGAGGGGGAGAGAGGAAAGAGGGGAGTATCTGTCTTGATAATTAACTTTCTTGCTTTGGGTAAGCAGGGAAAAAAAAAAAAAAATATATATATATATATATTTTAGATTAGGGCAGATCTAATCACCAAACACCTGGCCAAAGTATTGTCCCAGTCATTTGGAAATAGTGTCCCATGACATTCATCACCCTCTGCTTGCCTGTCTACCTGAGGGAAGAAGAGCACAGCCTCAGACATCACAGCTGGGAAAAAGCCTCCACAGACTCTTTCTGCCTATTTATAATCAAACTCTAATTGATACAGCCAGGCTGAATATGATAAAGATTGTAATACTTACTCAGGGCAGAGGGGAACTGTTTCCTTCAAAGACGTCTTCCTCTATTTAAGGTTGCAGAATCATGATCCTCTCTTTCTTCCTATGATTCAGATACTGCAAGTTTTTTTCCATCCTGAAGATACATTGTCAGCATAACCAAATACGCTGGCAATTTCTCCCCAAGACTTTGCTATAGCTGCTTCTTGCCTTCATGCCAGCTACTATATGCAATCAAGCTGCATTGAGAATGAAAGGTATTTTTAAAAATGGAGAACCTAAAAATCTATTGAAAGTCTCTACTAATCTCTTCCACACTTGTGCTACAGCTGTGCAATAATTTCCTGGACTCATGCTTGGGGAAGCATTTTATGTAATAATTTCCTGGACAATGCTTGTGGAAGCATTTTGTGGCCATATTATGCAGTCCAGTAGTTACAAGTCTTGAGTCGTCATTCACTTGTAAATGATAGATCATCTCCATTTTCTCACGCTTAAGTGATTCTATTAATACCATTACACTTCTGATGTTTCTGAATGCTGCCTGTCACAGCATCTGCACATCCCACAACAACAACAAAAAAAACACTTTATGCTTTTCCTTCTTTTTTCACTGATGTAATTGCCTTAACTCCATTGATTTTTTTTTTTTTTTTCTAATTCCCTGAAGGGAGAATTGCATAGAGTAGGAATGAGGTGATGAGAACTGTAGAAGCTCCAGCACCTCACCAGAGTAAACTGCAGTCAGCATCCTGCAGATGAGATTGGTAGCAGAAACTGAGGGAGGGAGCAGAAAGGATATCCACAGGGACACCTTTCCTCTCTTAAACTGTTTCAGCTTCAGATGGAGAATTTGAGATGTTGTTTTGGATGATGCAATTGTCTGGTTGTGTTTGATAGCTGTAGTTAGACTGTTCTTTCACTGAGCCTGTTCAAACCCCTTGTGAGCCAATGTCTCCATCATGGTGCTGATGGCTTGCTTTTTCCATAAACTCTCACTCATTAGCATTGAATTCAGCTTCTTTTTCAGACCATTTACAAACACGTTGACAAGCACAGATGCAGCACGGCTCCCCTGATGGCCTCTCCATGAGAAAGCAGTCCATTTATTCCTTCATTTGGTTTCTTACCTTTTGACGGTTGATTCAAGAGAGGACATCCACATTCATTCCATGACAGCTTAGTTACTGTAGAAGCCCCTGGAGATGTCTCATCAAACAGTTTGTTAACAGAACTATGCTGTATTACCTGGGTCACTGTTACAGCTGTACTCATTGACTCCTCTGTGAGACTTGATTTCCCTCAGAGAAAGCTCTTAATCCTTTTTCCTGTACCTAATTTACCCATGTCTCTAAAATTATATTCTTTTTGCAAAACTTCATGCAATTTTCCTGCTACGAACTGTGAATACTCATTTATAGCTTTCCTAGGACAAAAGCACAGCTCTGGATTTTTTTTTTTTAGTGACTTAAAAAAATTTCTTTTTACTGTATCTTGTTTTTTCCCAAATTGTCTAAGAAGATAACAACTGTAGCAATTATAAATTTGAAAATATTTTTAATGTCAAAATATCTACTTGAATAATGGGAAAGAAGTGGCACACTTGCCACACTTGGAGAATGGACATAGGGTTAGGTTTTGAAAATTAAGTGTGCTGATATTTTTTAATATGACTAACAGTGAGAGCCCCATCTCTCCAGCATTCCGCTTCATCAATATTTACTGATGTGAAAGTCAAATGGCAAAGAGAAGGAAGAGAAGGAAACGTCAGATTTTTGGGCTTTTTCAGGCTTTTCTCCTTAAGAGCTTCAGTCCTAGCAGATCTTCTGTCTCTATATAAGAAATTCCCACAGCTTAGGAGACTGGAGGTGGCTACTAGAAACAGAAGAAACATATAGGGTTGTAGAAAGTGAAACAGGATGCTGTGATGTCCTTGAAATGTCAAATATCCCAGACTTTGGAAACTGTTCAGAAACCATCTCTAATGGGAAAATAAACAGAAATTTGATTCCTTTTGCTTAACTTCATGCTCTGAGGAAGTGGACAAGGAGAGCAAGGGGAGTCCCAACTCACACTAACACTGAGGCACTGCATGGTGCTATGTGAGAGATCCTTTCACACAGCAGTGCCCAAAGTCCTGAGCCTTGCAAACACTGAGGGTTTGCAGGTCACTGTTCTCTGGGCATGGGGTGGATCCGAGGCAAACGCTTCATTTTCATGATTTGTCTTGTAAAGTATAAATGAGCAAAACAGGTTTAGGTGAGGGCAATTTGAACTTCAATATTGCTCTGCTTCAGAACTGCTTTTTTTTCTTTGCTGTCCCTCTCATTCTCCTCACTCTTTCTCTCAGCCACAGCCTGAGTATCTCATTTTGAGTATTCCCTGAAGCTAAAATGCAAACTCTGCTGTCCTGTCCCTGTTCACTTCCCAGCCTTACTGGTATTTTATTTTTGCTCAAACCTGTACAAATAATTGATGCTCCATTCATGTATTCCTTCAAATCAATCTCAGGGCCCTTCAATCTCTCCACCCATGAATGCCACGAATGGTTCCTCTTCATTTACTCTCTTTTTGCTGCTTTTAACCCTCAAGGACTCTCTGGTCTCCTCTTCCCTCTTACTCGCTGTTGTAATTATATTTTTCTAGTCTATCAATTATGCCACTTCCAGTGAATTGTTTGTCTGCTACACCAACAAACACCAACTGCTTCTTCCCTATGCCCTTTATAAAACCTATAAAAACCACTCAGAACAGACACACAGCAGTCCCTGAAAACACCATAAAGTAGGAAGCTTGGAATAGGCAATAATAGTTGGAGTTTAAAAATATTCATTGAATTATTCATGATAAGATAGAGTCAGAGGGGGCTGTAGGTGGCAAAAGCCAAGCAGTTGAGAATAAAAACAGAGACTGATTTATCAGGATGTGAATGAGGTAATGAATGTGAGATTTGACCTCCTTTCCCTACCATCATGCTGTCAGATAACAACTCCCTGTAATCTACCCAACTCTGGTCTGTGCTCTGTTCATTCCTGTCTCCATATTCCCTGCAGTTTGCAAAGGATGCAGACTGTGGTGATCCATGCACACAAAGCCAGGGCTGCAACTATCTTGTCACTGAAAGCTGTAGCTTGAAAATGCTTTGAGCAAACATATGTCATTCAGGTTGGGTCATGGTAGCCATAATCCCCCTAAACTCTCTTCTGTAAGCTTAATTTTTGAGCAGATGAAAGTACTGTGGAGAAGGGAGAAACACAAAGACTTGCAAGAGGTTTTCATCTACAGCTGTAATCCTGTGAAAGAAGTCTGGATGGAGACTGGCCCAAGAGTCATTATGTCTAATGGGCTCTGGGACAAGCCTTTAGATGTTCACTGTGGTTACACTGGCTGCTTTTCTTAGAGCTTAAATTGTTAAGGTATTGAATCATGCTGATCATCATCTAGGACTCCATTCAGTCTTGAGGGACTTGGACCTCTAGAGACCTTAAATATAGGCAGCACAACTCCCAAAAGATTGCCACACAAAAAGAACATTCTCTTAAATCTACAAGGACTTTTTTCCTTAGAGAAGGCAACAGTGATAAAATCAATATTAATTTTGCATTGCTCAACTCCATTCTCAGGAGAAACATCCCAGTGCATTACAGCGTGAAACCATTTTCATTTTATCATGTTTTAATATCTGTCAGAAAGTTGTAAAAGAACCCAAACCCCTACATTTCTTTTCTAGGAAAAGAAAGTTAGGAAAAGAGAGTTAATAACTCACAGTGACTTAACAGAGACTATTCCACCTAGCATATTAAATGAAAGAAATGACATATTCTAACCATCTCAATACTATCCTGGCTTTACCGCTCTCTAAGAGAAGATGCTTAAACAATTCCTAAGAATAGTGGCACAGGAACCTTTCTGAACCTGGTTAGAAAGTTTAAACACTTTCACCCTGATCCCATAATAAGACGAAATCTGCTGTGCCCCTCTTCTCCCTCTGACCTCTGCAAAAAGACACTTGGCTACGTGGACCAGATAGCAGCGCTGCTCTCAAGCCATTTAATCAGTGCAGAGCAGCTCTGGTTTGGCAGCCTTCCCCTCTTCCCCAGCACTGCTCAGTGCAGAGAAGAGCACCTGCCCTGATTCTCTCCCCGGGCTGCTGACAAACACACCCTGGAGCAGCGCAGCATCTGCTCTACACTTCTTCACTGGCTGTCTCACTGGGAAACGGGGCTGACTCAGCAGGAAACTTTATTATTAGGACGATTATGGCAGGGAGTTACCAAGTCTGGCAAACCCCTAGTAAAATAACACACAAAAGAAAGGTGGGCCCTGCTGTGCTGCTTCTGTGTATCTGATATTAAATGAGAATGGGTTGTTTAACCCCTTTTAGTTGAATGCCAGCCTTCCACATTAGATACTGAAAACACCTGTATTAACTATTTTCTCTTCTATAAACTGGCAACAGAACTTTGAGGGATGCTGAACAGGCCAGAGATTAATACAGAGCAGCCTGGAAGTAAGTAAAATGGGTTGTTCAAGGCGATTTTTCAAAAATCACTGGTTCCATTTCACTCCCACACCTTGCCATACCACAATGAAGTTACTCAAGACACTCAGGGCCTAGAAAGAGATGCTATTTTATTCAAAGAAAAAAGTATCTATAGTTCTCCTCCTGCAACATTCTCCCCAGTCTCAGGTATGGCTGCTAATAATGAACTCTGCAAAGCAAGCATCAGGGTTTGAAAGAGAAATGACAAGAAATGGAATGAAAGGAATGGAGCCTTTGATGGTTACTTGCTCCCCGAGTGATTTGCATTTGTTTTCAGTGCTGAGAACAGTCAGTAAAATCTGGTAAAGTCACCAAGTACATTGTAACCCCAGTGTCTGGTTTCTGTGGAGAATGTTAAGGTTTAGCTGTGGGGTTTTTTCAGCTTCCCAGTACTAGATGTTTTCATCACTGTCTTCTCTTTTTGGGGTTGGATTATTTTTTTGGTTTTTCTAGATGACCTTTAATTTCTAAGCAATTCCCTGAATAACAGTCATAATTATTGCAAAATCCTGGTTTCTCATTTGACAGGTAGTACAAAACAAAGCTGGACACGTGCAGATCAGCACATTGACCAGCACACTGAACACTGTTGAAACTTTAATTTCAACTCTCAAAAGCTTTAGTTAATATACAGCTGCTGTGTGACCCCACAGTTTTCAGAGTCCCTGCAGCAAATCCACAGCCTATAGACAAGGAAACACACAACAGTTAAGCAAAATGAAGCCCCCTACTTTCACACCTAAAACGTGCCTACAAATGTCCAATTTCTTTTAAAGGGATTTTAGAAGAGATGGGAACATGTATTTTAAGATAAAAATCTAGTTTGGCTGAAAGGGAAGAAAGAACAAAATTTCCCTTGGGTAAGGTACCGTGTCAGCATCTTGCAATTTGCATGGTTATGGTCCAGTTCCAATGCTTTGGGGAGAAAGATTGATCCTGCTGCTCTGGCTACTCTAACCTCAGGGTCGGGAGGAAGGGAAGGAATTATTGATAGCAATGCAGGGAGAACAGAACCCCTCCAGCTCTTGCTGCTAGGCACCTTGAAAAGAGTGGGATGAGAATGATTCTCTGTCCCTTGTGTTCTCCATGAACAGCCTCCTGACATTCTCCAGATCACTGCAAACTTTTCACATGTGAAAGTGGGGCAGCCTTTTTTACCTCCCTATCTGTCAAAGTCTGTTGTGGCAGCTGAAACAGAAACCTTTTCCCTTTCAGCTCCATGGAGGAATCCCCAGGGAGTTTGCCACATCCTCCCTGCCTCAGCCCTGGGCTCTGTGTGGCATTCAGAAGGGGCTTTCACAGTCCAAGGTCACTGCTATGGGGTGTCCTCCCTCACAGCTAACCAGGTTCTTACTTAAAGTGATAATATTCATGTTTCTAACCCCCGAGGCTCCTAGCATCCAGAATAATACCCTCTGCAGGAAGGACTTGACTCCAGTAGGGTACAACCCTGGAGATTCCACCCCAGCTGTGCCATGGACCTCTGTGCCTGTCTATGCTGGGTGCCATGGAACACCACAGCAAAGGGCACCTACACATCACAGGTGTTTGATCCAGGCAGGCAAAATGCACTCAGGGGAGAGGGAGGGGAAACCAGAATGTAAACACTGTCATTCTGTCTCCTCTCTCTTACTCTGTTCTAGCCTGATCGTCTTTCAGGATGTTGCATTATAAAAGCAAATACCTGGAAGTTCAGCATGAAACGCACCTTTCTGGTGTACGTGATCGCTAGCAAGCCCCAGAGCTTGCTGCTGAAATAGAAATTTTCTCTCATAGACCTCCTGGTCTGTTTTACAAGCTTCTTTTTTTTTTTTCTAAAGAACGATACCCTCATGTGTTAGACTTTAATTGTCCCCCACAAGAACCCCACTGTTTTCTGCTCCAAACTTGGTCTTTCCACACTCAGGTTTTTACCTCCCCTCAGTTTCAAATATGTTCCACCGAGAATTGTGAAGAAAAGCATAGTGGACTACTCTTAGGCTTCATCTAGAGACAAACAAAAGAAAAAGAGTAATGCACCAAAGAGAACAACTTTGAATTGTCTGAATTCACCACAATACCAAGAAGTCATCTTTAGGAAAGTCTGTCATTCAAGGTCCAGCTGAGTTCACACACTGCAATTCACAGAACTATTGTCATTAAGGGAAAGAATTCCTGCACTGCTCCTGCTCTAGTGTGAGCTGGCACACTGCCATCCCCATGAGCTCCCAAGGGACACGTTGCAAGCAGCCACTCTGGGTGGTTTATTAGACTTCTGATCTGAAATAGAATGACAGTGATAAATAATTTACAGCTATTTGGCATTGGATTTTTTTATCATTGAAACAGTTTCTCTCCTTTTAGCTTACACAGGATGAAATGCTGTTTCCGATTCCTGTTGTAATTCTTATCAAGTGCTGACACTGAATTTAAACTTTTTAAAGAAAACAGATACCCCATTATGTGACCCTCCAAAATACTATATTAAGATTGATCTTCTAGCTTTTACAGTTTCTGTTTGACTTAAATTTCAGGGTGTTTGTTTGTAATGCATAAATCTCTCTGTGTGATTAGTTTAGGTCCACCAAGAAAAATTGCAATTTAGGAGGACACAACCAAATACAGAGGGAATTTTAAAAATATTTTTTTCTCTTCTAAAATGTTGGGTGCTTTTTTTTTTTTATTATGTGATTGAGTCATGATTTTTTAAAACTCCAAATTCAAGAAGAAATTCAGGTTAGCTCTTCGAAACCCATGACAAGATTGAAAACAACTGCTCACTGAAGCTCACTTTGCTGCCAAAACGCTGTCTTATGATAAATGTATCGTCTTCTAAAACCATTAATCTAAGTTATATAAAAATACTAAGTAACACTTCTCTACAGCCTCAAAAACTAACTTCACTGTTTTTTGCAGGGAGAGCATTAAGGAACCTACAAGGAAGCCATAAAAATAAGGCAATCAAGCCCAAATTTCTTAAAGTTAGAAAAATGACAAAATTGCTTTCAAGAGTTGAAAGCTTCTGAGGTAATGGAGGGAATGCAGCAAAAACTGCTCACGGAGCAAAAAGGCAAAGGACTAGAGAATAAAGGATTCTTTGACAGCCCCTACTTACCTTCCCAGTCTCCTTCAGGGCTGTCACTTGTGTGGAGACAAGAGAAAGATTTGTATCAGTTCCTGAGACAGAATTGAGCAGAGGTGTGGTGTCCAAGAAAACCCAATTTACAATTCATGCTGTTGCTGGTCCCAAGAGAGGTGGGATTTACACCCCATAGCTGTGTCCCCATACATCCAAAGACCACCTCAGCCAAAATGGAAATGTCCTATGTGAAGAGGGCACGCTGAACAGCCTGTCACCCCCTCCAACATCTCCCAGATTTTGTCAGCATGGGAATGTACACACTCCTGCACTGCTATTTAGCTTCCCCCATCCAAGCAGAAACACTTGCTGCAACTTCCCTGCCTCGCATTTCCACTCATGTGAAGTCAGCAGCAAGTTCCTGGCACACATCCCCCTTCCCCAACTAGACGACAGCTTCCCCAGTGATGTGAGCATGCTGCTCCAGTGTGCGCTGTTACAATGCGAGGTGGGCTTATTCACCCTCCGTCCTTTTCCTGAAAATTCTCTTTACTAGCAAAGGTCCCATTTCTCTGCCGTATCTTCAGGAGTGGCACGTCCTTCTTTGCTCTGAGGTTATTTAAGGTGAAAGCAAAAATTCCTGCTTTTCTCTGAGTTCCCTCTATAAGCTCCTTGCTGGGACCCTGAAAGAGACTTTGCAGCCATCATGATTCCCTGGAGTACAGTAGGATTCTAGAAAATTCTTGCAGGTGCCTCTGTGGGATCTAGCATTGAAGTTTCTCAGCTTAAAAAAACTGCCTAACACTTGAGACACAATAATTAACCATTCCACCTTTCCAAGGATGTTACAAGTAAGGAGTAAATCTCAGTATCAAGGAAAGAGGGTTGAACTAATATATTTTACTTCGTATTTGCTATTGAAATCTCCTACCTCACAACTGCTAAAGACTGTAACTCACTAAACCACAGGCTCAGTCATGCATTTAAGTCTGAAGTGTGGTGGGATTTGATCTTCTCAGTCCACATGAGGTTGTTAAAAAACACCCACTGAAAAACCCATCATCAGCACCCTGGAACAGGTCCTGCACAGCATCTTGCCTCTCGTGTGGAAGCAGGCCCTGCCATTTAACACATGCTTTGAGGCATATCTGAGGTAGAACTTACTGTTTCATACAGTCATAGAATTATTAAGGTGGGAAAAGACCTCTAAGATCAAGTCTAACATAGCACCACCATGTCACCATTAAACCGTGTCTCCAAGGGCCACATCCGCACATTTTTTTAACACTTCCAGGGATGGTGATTCCACCACTTTGCCTGTTCCTATCTCCAACAACTCTTTCACTGAAGCAACTTTTCTTAATATCCAATCTAAATCTCCTCTTTGGAAACTTGAGACCATTTTCTCTCGTTCTGTTACTTCTTACCTGGAAGAAGAGGCCAACCACAATCATTCCTGCTGCACCTCAAGGCACGTGACCACGAACTGCATCTGCCAGGAAAAACATTGATGTCTGCTCTGAATCAGATATTCTCCTGTACATCAGTGCCAACAGGGGATTGCTCATTTCATCCTCTGATTTCACCATCACACATAACAACAAATCTCAGAAAATGCTGCGTGATTTAGACAGTCAGCCAGTCCTAGAAACTGTTGCTCTTCAACCCTTTCAGCCACTGAGCCTTTTGGAACAGCTTAAGCTGTAATTAAGTGTACAATGCTTTTGCATTTTTAATGATATGTTGATGCTGGTTTTTCATGTCCTCATTAATTTACCAATGAAACACTGCAAATAGAATTCATGTGTTTTTCTAGGGACAAACTGGTTAGAAAATAGTGTCAGGAAACTACAGATTAAAATGTTTCCCACTCAAAAAGCCTAAGAATTTAATGTAAAGAGACTCTATAATCTGTTGTCCTCAGAGGTACTGCTGATAAAACAGGTTTTATCTTTGTGCTGAAGCTAGTTAAAGGAGATGTGTTTGATACTGTAGAATCTCATGATTAAGGGAAATTTGCATATTTGGAAAGGAAACGTGACTCCTCTAAGTTCAGGTTGTTGTAGTAGGCCTTCAGCAACAGAATAGCAAATTGGTCAATTCTTCAGGTACATTACCATCTGTCAGTACAGGTGCTTTTTTTAAAAAACGTTTTTTTCATTTTCTTTTTTTTTTTTTAATTTCTCAATCTGCTCTTTAGAATGGCACACATTCATTCAATCTAA
>WEIT01030641.1:378-16859 GCA_013389985.1 Dryoscopus gambensis | reverse complement strand
GCCTATGCAACACAACATGACAGAAATTGAAGCCTGTATGATCCCACTTCAAAATTTCATGTAGATTTTTAATTAATTCAATTAGCTTCATGAATAAGGTAACTAGATATGAAGCAAAATAAAGGTGACCTACGTGTGCAGCCAGAACTAAATTGCCCTTAAACATGTCCATCTGTATCTCTCAGAATGTGAGTTATACAGATAAGTTATTATAAATAAATAATCTGATATCCATGTTAATTATTATAATTTAATTATGGTGTCTTACTCCTTGGAGGCATGAGTTATTTTTTATGTGTTGTCCCAGAGAACATTATTAATACACATCGAAGGACACAGTTTAGCCATGAATACTAATTACTTGTTCAAAGTAAAGTTATGCATGAAATTCTACGAAGCAGTAGGTTTCACTCATTAATTCCACTTAGAGCACCACTATAGTTATGTTGGCATTAGTTAACAAATACTATTTTGTGTATGGAAGTGTTGCTCTTCCATACTCATTATAGCAATTTTTGATACATAAATATCACTCCCAAATGTGTAATGTAGAAAGCATATATTATACTAAAAAACCCATAATATACAGTATATTTGGAGTTGCTTTATAGCATTTATGAGTTGCCATGCGACATAGTAAGAAAGAAGGTATCATTTTCAGCAGCAGTAAGATGAAATTCAGTCAATCTCTTCTAGAATGTAGAAGTAATTGGTGAAAAATATTAACTATTTAATAGGAAACTTTCATTAATTATATGTGCTTTAACCAATTTCTAATGCAATGTTTTTAAGCGACTTAAAAACTTGGAAGCAGTTGTCTCACAGGTGTTCTGGTTTGGCTGTCAGAGCAGCTTACCTTTTTTTCTGCTTGTAATCAAAAATCAAACCAAAACTGAACATTTTCTAGATCCTTTTAGTGTGATACCTGACTTAGCATCAGTGGATATATTCAAACGAGTAAACATAGACAGAAAATGTCATTTTGGACACCCCAGAGATATTCCACCTAGCCTGCAAATGCTGCTGCAAGAAGGGAGCCCATGTTTCATAGGCTCATTTTGCCTTCTCTGTGCACATCTCAGGCTATTCAGGATGCTTGGAATGGTGATAGATGTCTATGCCAAGGTTCACTAACTGCTTTTTTAGGCATCAAAAAACTAGTAAGTTTGTTGTCCAGACTTCCTGTGTGATTAAGTGAAAGCCAGGAGCACTTCCAGAGGATAATTTGTCTTTTCCTAAAGTGGAAGTCTAAGATAAGATAGATGCCCATCAGTTATGTTTTACTGTAGTATGGTGTGGATAACCAGCTTCCACTTAGACATGTCAGGCACGCACTGTGATTGGAGATGTCCCAGACTCCTCAGACACGGCCTAGGAAAAAACATGCCGTTGAGAACTAGCAGGTGCACCAGGATATCCTACAGAGACTTCTAAATTGTACTAAGCATCTGTGATTGCACAGATGAACTTTAAAATGGCATTCAGGATGAGATTCAGGCACCTTAATATTGATGTCTGTGTTGTCTTCATTAGAATTAGTTTTTTCAACTCCAGCATGCTCAAAGGTGATGCAGGACATAATGTTTTGCCTGGATGTAGAAACTTAGTGCCCTGCAAGACCCTTAAAATATTTGATATGGCCTTGTGCATGGACTTAGTAGAGACACATGCTCCTGTGAAACAGCATTTGGAGTCCAGGTCTCCCATCCCAGGGCATCCTAAACGGGTGACTGAATCTACACCATTGACAATACAGACAGCGGTGTCGAGAGAGGTTTTCTCACAACCGTATCATGTCTCAAATGAACATAACTGCCTATGTTCAGAAAACGGAATTGTAACTTTCACTTTCACTTTTTGGTCATATGAGTAATTCTAGGGGGCCTCTTACTGCATTAATCATGATAGGGCTCCAGAGACCATCATGGGAACTGAGACACCCTTTAGAAATATATACAACTGCTCTGTAGTCACCTAAATTTAGATACATAGTCATACAAGACATTGAAAAAGGAAAAATAAACCAAATTCCAGATGTTAGAGACTAAAATCTCATTCGAGGCGTTTTTAAATCATGTTTTAATTCAATCTCACTCCAGTCTCTCTACCAAACTTTAGTCTAGAGTGAAAACTTCTATATGTGTGTGGTTACAAACAATATCAACAACTCAACAAGTCACTGAAGAGACAAAGTGGTATGGGCTTTCATTCACTTATGGATTACTTTTAAAACTTGTCAGTGTTGTCAAGCATCAGTAGGATGTTCTACTTGAGTGATGTGACTTAAAATGAGTCCCACATGTTTGGAAGTAATCTGCTTTAATCCAGCTAACACTGAGCTACTGTTCATTGATAGAAGGCACTGGTGTAGACAGGTGTACTCCTGCAGAAGTACTTTTCTTGAATTCATTATTTTAGTGAGAAATCTCATAATTATTTTGAATCCTATTATGTTCTGATAGAAAGAGAGAAGTAGAGTTGCAACTGAATGATTTAAATCCTGTTTATGCTCAAGTTTCCTGGCAAATTGAAAGTGCTTGTAATAGAGAAAGAAGTCATTACCAAAAAGTGAGTTTTAGCAGGAATCTTTAAATGATAAAGGCTGTATCTTTCCCTTTGATGCACATGTGAATCTTCCACTGAAGTCAGCTGGAACAGCATCATACCTTCAGGATCTGGATTTGTTCATAATCCTCTGAATTTTAAATTCTCATTCCATTATATCAAGTAAGAGAGAGAGGATTAGTTGGCAGTATCTGAGAGCTTTAATTTTTTATGGGATTTGTACATCTAATAGAAAAGTAAATGAAAAATTGAGAATGCATTACTCATGAAGATGAGCATTTTAAAATGTGTCTTTTACAAACCGTGATTTTTGCATCAGGAATCTTCTTGCTGTTTTTATCATTAACCAGTGGGTAGGAATAAAAGAGATTAGAATTTCCAATAAAGGGAATCACTTTCCTTTGGATTGAATACACACAGACAGGGTTCGCAAAATCTACATGTTCACATTTTGCTGTTGGCCATATGCAGATGAAGTCTACCTGTTCTGAATTGTAGCCTATTTGAATTTCCCTTATCACTAATTCGATAAGCAACCTGATAGTTTTTCAATATTTTATTGTTTATCCATAACAGTTGGTTTGAATATAGGCTTTTTAGATTGTCAAATATGTAGAAGATAATAGCACACTACATAAGAACTTAGCATGATGCTCTGCTAGATCATTACCCTATAGAATTATAAGCAATAATTTAAATGTACTGTCTCCCACAGACAATTCAAGTAAAATTTTCATTGCTGGTCAATTAATGTATTTTCCACCTTTTAAAAAAGAATCTATTGTTTCAAACATGTTTAATCATGGACGTGTGACACTAGAATTCAAAATTTTTTGTTCCTTAATGTAGGGGTAAATACACTGAAAGAGCATAAGATTTATTAAGTTACCTGGTTGCAAACTATTTGTTTATCTGTATAAAAGAAATAACAGATAACAGGGAAAATGAAAGATTAATTACACAAACACACTGGCAGTAATGTGAAGAAGGCAGTATTGGAAACAGCAGTGAAGACTAGAATTCTTTGGTTACTGCCTGGTGGGTCACTGAAGGATTTGCTCAGGCACAGTCGTTCAGAGGGCTGCAGGAGAAGATCAAAGTGGACAAGCTGCTGAGCAGGGGAAGGTCTGCACACAGGGGAGGGGGCCCAGGATTTGGGCGTGGGCACTACACAAAATTAGAGACTGTGCTGATACTCAAGGCCATTATCACTGTGGGTATGAATTTGGAGCTGGGGAATTGTCCTGTGAATTCTCTCCTGAATTTGGACAGTATGTGTGCAGGGCTTGTTTTCATTAGCAAACTTTCATCTCAATCAGCCACAGGGGAGTAACAGGATATGGCTCTCTGTATCTCTGTTTTCTGTGAGTTTTCACAGTGGTATACATGCATGCTGCTATGGACAACAGTCTGCATGGCCAGCTGCATTAGTGTGGGTGTGTGTGCCCAGCCTCTCCGGAATACTCACTGACTGCTGCTTCTGGCTGGACTCGTACATGGGCACAGCAGCAGCAGCAGCCTCACCTGCTGGGATGGAGAGTCCCTCAGGTGCTGAGACATCCTGGCTGGAGTGCAGTGGCCAGGAGGAAATAACTTCCATATCCTGGAGACTGCTCCCTTCACATCTTAGCACTTAGCATCTTCATCAGTTCTGCCTTGTATATTTCATTCAAGTTTATTGTAACTGGCCTTAAAAAATCATAAAATACTTTTACTGCTACAAATGGAATTAGAAAGCCTTACTCAAACTAAACTGACAGTTTTTTATTTTGAGGGGTTTATTTTTCATTTTAGAGTTTGGAGACCTTGATGGATGCAAGTCTTTTATCATGCCATCTGATAGAAAAAGGAAGAATGAAAAAACAAAGCAAACCAAAGCAATGATTTGAGCACTTTCCAACAAAAAAACCTCTCTGAAAGTGGCAATAGTTACCATCTGTCAAAACTTAGAAAATGCTAAAAAGTAAAAAGAAAAATGAAACTGATAATTTAATAGATTAAGCTACTAAAAAACCCCAGCCCTATTACTTCTTAAAATCTGAGTAGAGATTTTTTTCTTAAAAAACACATTTCTTTGAGGGGAAAAAAATCCAACCCAATTAAATCCCAAATAATAAAAGACAAACCTTTGCAGAATTTAATAGTTCTGATTTGCAGATGTTGAAAGAAATTACTACTCGTGGAAGCATAATTTTTTTGCTTATACTTATATTTTGCTTTTTCTCTCAGCATCTGCTGCCAGCAGACATCAAAGATGGAATACAGACTTCGATGAATGTTTCTTCTTTTCTTATATTAAATAACTTATTTCTGGTCTTGTCACTCTTGAGTTAAACAGCTGTTGAGGTCTTGTTAAAATTATGACATCGAGCTGTTTGGACTGAAATTAGAACAGAATACCATTGGTACCAGGACAGTTCTTCCTTACCACGCTGACTTGTAAAATTTTTTTTGAGCTATTCACATCATTTTACGCAGCTTGCTCAAGTCCAGGGGGAAAAAAAAAAATCCAATGTAAGTTACTAGGCATTGTAGGGTCAGGTCCAGATCGATTGAGGCATTTAAACTCCTAGCATCTATTTAGTTCTTCAGTTGCCCATTTAAACAGCTAGGAACCTAAATATGGGCTAGAACAATAAATTATCAACTGGATTTGAGACTCAGTTCTGCACTGTGATGCAAACTCATCCTCAATAAAGGCCAAAATCATTTTGTCATGAAACTGTGGGTAATTAGGATGCTACCAGTTGTCTAGACAGTCACAGCTGCCCTGAAACCACTCTTGGAAATAATTAAAATTGATGGACTTAAGCCTTTTGATGATCTTTGCAACAAGGGAGCATCAACTCTTACAGTCTACTCAAGTCTATATGCTCTCATCACAAAAGACTCTTAATAAAAGCCAAGGAGCTGGCTTTGTTAGTTACTCAATATTAGCAATGTGTTTCACATTACTAATTTTGAATTCACTAAGTAGCAGTGCTTTTTCCTTTTTTCATCTCCCAGCACAATTGCATTTGAAGTCTCTGCATGATAATGGTATAAAAGCCAAGGAGCTCTTAGTATAGACTGAGCCTACCTGCATCATACCCTAAATTACTCACACTTTGCCTGTGGAGTGTGTGAGTATAAAGGCAATAATCCACTATTGCTCCTAGGCCAGACTAATCTACACTTCCATAAAAGCTGAAAAAATGGTGAGGCAGCAAGAAAGGGGAAGAAATTTCAACCTTAACTCATGGCTTTAGCAGAGTGTCCGCTCTTATACTGGCATCAATTGGAAAAAAAGCAGAGCCACAGAGTGTTCAAATTCCAAAATTGCTTGCAAATTTTCACTGAGACATTTGTCTTGTTACAAGACAAATATTTTCCCCCTTTACTCTTTTTTCCTTTTTTTATGCAAGTCAAATTGCTGCTGAACTTTGTGCTGGAGGGTTGAGGACAGAGTGTGAGAACTGGATGGGGAAAAAAGGGCTGCAGCACAGCCCAGGGGGCCACTGTCACCACTTCCCAATACTTGTTATCAAGAAGAGTGAACCAGATTTAGCAAGATGGTAAGAACAGGCCAGACTCTGCCCTTTTACTCAATGATGAATCTAGACAAATTCAGTGCCACTGATTAGATTTACACCTGTGGAAATCAAGTACTCTCTTTTGGCCCTCTAGAGCTTTCTGCTTCTCTTAGCCTCAGGGCACTTTACTGAACAACCTCCAGGCCCCCTCAGCAATGCTCCTGCTATCCTGTCACTTCCACAGCTGTTAGGAAGTCGAAAAGAAGCCTTCTGGGTATGTCTTTTGTACACACCTTGAAACAAAGTACATTGAACTTTGTCCAAAAAATCAGTTGAGTGAGTAGGAAAATGTGTGAGTGCCAAATGCCATCAGATTTCCCAGCTAATATTCATTGCTGAAATGAGACTGCAACAAGCACTTTGTCCTTTTGAATGCCACCTGACAACTTTTCTTTAATGTGATGTTTCTTGTCTGTCTAAGATGTGGCATGCATGGCTGTTATAAACAAATTATAACAATTTCTGCTCTATTTCCAACAATTGAAATATATGCTATTGATTTTTCCCTCTCTTATTTAAGGTGTCTCAGTGGCTTATCTCCTTGGCTGTCTTTGCCACAGTCAGAGCAACTTCTAAGCCGAGTACTATGCAAGTTTTGCGCAAAGAATTGAAGTTAGCTTTGAATCCTGTAAATTGACTTGCTTATTGAGGTCTGATGATCAGTCTTCCTGCACCCAGGGTGAAATTATACCTCTGGAGAAGGTGATGCTGTTGTTCAAAAATTGATTACTTAGCTAGAAAAATTTATGATCTTCCAGAAAAAGCATTAATCACCAAGACACACTAAAAACAGTAGATTTGAAGATGATGGCAAAAGTTTATGTCTAAATATAGGGAGGCCTGGCTAAACAATTATTTCTCTTTCCATAAGGTTGAAGAGCAAATATGAATGTCATTTCAGATAAGATTGATTACTATTCGGGAGCTTATAGTCGTGGATAGTAAGCTGTGCATTAGCATCACAAAAAGGTTTCATTGCTACTCTGAGGATGCAGTGTGACTTGCTGCAAAGAGATAGGTGATTTACTATCTTTTTAAAGCAAAAACATAACCTCCTCAGGCAAGACCAGGCACAAGAGATGGTTCTGTTCCCATCTGACAGAAGGGAGCAATGCCCACAGGAAAGCATGTTTCTAACAGCATGTTAACAAGTGAACTGCAGCAGTTTGTGATACTGTTTAGAAAACAGGAAGACTTCACGGTATTTTCTGATGGAGAATGTCTGTAAATACTATAGAGAACATAGTCAGTGAGTATTAATTTGTTTTGAGTGGGGAAGAGGTTACAGGATGCAGAACTAATTACCAAATACTTGAAGAGAATAACAACTGATCAAGTTACAGGTAATTAGAGTCTATTTGATTGCCATCTCTAAAGGACTATTTTTATAATACAAAACCAGTAACAGATTTTTTTTACACGTAGTCAGCTGTTAAATCATCAGAAAATTTTCTTTACAGTGCAAGTGGTTAGGTTTTTCTTTTCACTATTAAAAAAGGGGGAAAAAATGATGTACTATAAATGGATCCAAAAGTGACATTACACCTTTGTGGTGCTTGGAATAGTTAGTGTCAGTTTTTCATAAGATGATTGGTTTGTGTTTGCTTTTTTTTTCTTTCTCTTTTGTCAAAGAACAATTTGAGGGGTTAGGCTTTATATATCCTCTTTTCCTTCTAAAAAGAAACAGGAAACATAGCATTTAGTTGTGAAAGAGACTAAAATGAAAGTATTTTGTGGCAGATGGGATTTTTATGAGCTGTTTGTCACTATATACCAGTCTTGTTAAGGAGAAATCGTTTTCTGCTTCATTACACTAAGATAGCTCTGTTTAGAGTTCCACTCAGCTGTGAAATTACTTTAAAACTTCTATAAGGAATAGAGATGGGATTTTTTATAAAAAAAAGATTGCTAACACTGTATAAGGAATAGAAATAAAATGGTCAAACACACTGTTTTTTAGAAGCAGAGGGGAATATAGAAATGTTGCATTGCATGCTTACACTTAATCTGCTGGTTTAAGATAAAAAGGAAGCTCCAGAGTGCTATTATTTTCTACACCTACAAAAGTAAACATTCACATTAGTCTACATACAAAGTCTAAAAATATATTAGGGGAAAAAGTTAAAACAATATTGGACTCTTTATGCAGCTTTTGAGGCAGATAAAAGTACAAACTGAAGAATTTGATGCACACAGATATAAGTATGAAAATACTGGGCCCGATCCTCATTTGTCATCCATCCATGGACCCTGGTAGGAATATGCTGTTCTTATGCTTTTCTCAAGTGTAAGCTCTGAATCTTTAGACCTTTGCCCTGGGAAATTACAACTGAACATACTCCCCATAACCTCTCATTTTGGTAATTCGTCGCTATGACTGTGTTTCGGTCCCTTTTTTCATGTCATTTCTCTTTCACTCTTATTTTAATGCCACATCAAGCCTTTATTCTATTAACTTTATATTAATAAATATTAGCTTTATATAATCTGCAAAAAAAAATCCCTTTATTCTTAGTGTATCTTGTCATGCTTTTGTGGAAAGTTCATCACGAACGAGACTTGCCAAAAGGTAAAGCTGGGTTGCAAGGGCATGGTTGACCCATCTACAGCCAGGAGTCAAAAAACACCTAGTGGGCAGCTCTTCTTTGTCCTGCTCTGCTTGTACTGGTGTAGACTCAAAATTTTGGTGTATGCTCATGCAGAAAAGGTTGATCCCTGTCAGCCCTTCACCCTCTATGTATGTTTTAAAAGTTAGTAAATTCAAGTGTCTGTCCCTAGCTCCACACCCACAGTTCTCGGGTCAGCTTCTGGGAATGGTCTATTCTTTTAGCAGCTGGAAGCTCTCCCTTAACCTTCAAGACCAATGTCAAGCTCTTTCCCACTAATTTTGCACGGACTGTGTGGAAAGACAGTCTCTGACTTTCCTATTCTTTCTACCAGTGCGCAAGAAAGAAAGGAATTTACACCTTCTGTAAGAATGTTGCACACCACAGTGTTCTGGGAATGATTGCACCTGGAGAAGCCCAAATTATCTGTTTCATCACTCTCAGTCACTCCAACTGAGACAATCTTCACCAGTGTCATATTTCCCTTGGGCGTCCTCAACAGGGGAATTTCTACACTTTTGGATTCTACATCTACTTCGCCATATTCCACAGAGCACTTCCTTAATGCTGGAAAATCTCAACAGGACATCCATATATGAGGTAATTACACCAGTCTCTATTATAACTAATGGATAAAATAGGCATTTAATGCTGTTATTTGTCTACCTTTGAGTGACAACTTTTTTGGATGACTTGAAACATGGTCAACACTCAGGCACATTAAGCTCTTCTGAAAAAGAAGGCAGTAGCTGATGAATATTGATGAGCAGGTTTCCCATTGTATTCCCAAGTTTTATAAAGAATAAAATAAGTGTTTATTCTGGACAAGAACATTTAAACAGGGGCAACTTGTGCTTGAGAAATTTTTATGTTGAAAACCTGGGTACATATTTTCTTTATGCATATGCATTTATGGAAGTAATATGACTAGGAATTAACTTCAAATCTTTTGAAGGGCCTTGTCTTTTAGATTTACTTGTATATTCTTCTTACCAAAAAAAATTCTATCTCCTGATCATGTTTGTCATGAAGAACTAATTATTTTAAAGTATGTTTATTAGGTGTTAAATTTGCAACTTAAATTCACCTGACTTGTGCATGAGTCTTTGTGAGTCAGGTGTATGTTCTATGAAATATAGTCATATTTTTATCATTACTGAAGCTGCATACTTAGTTCAGAAGATCAGTATCATTAACTGCACTTTTTTTTGCCAGTTTCATGTTGTCTATGTCAAATCTTAGTTTTGTTAAGTCTAAGTTTCTGACTAATTCAAATCTCCCAATACTAAATTGATGTACCCTTTCCTAAAAGCTTTTAATATTTGACTCATGCATTCAGTATTTTTACAGCTTCTATTGATAATACTAAATAAGCAAATTGCAAGTGAGATTAATTTATGATTAAGTTATCCTTCCCAAAGAATTGCGCAGTGAATTACTTCACATTGTAACTTTGGATCAGCTTTCTGAAGGTGCATTAGCACAGAGGTGTGATCACAGTCACTGCTCTCTGTACCTACAAATTTTTAAGTACTTGTGTGATTGCTTAGCTCTTTACTCCTGGGGACTGAAACACAGCTGTTATAAATTTCTTTGACTCTCTGACTCAGTGTTACTCTCACAATACATATTTTATAGATAGGTTTTTAAAGAGCTGCAAACCCTTAGCATAGCCTGAGAGTAGCATTTTAATAATCTTCTAAACCTCCTCAGATCTCTTACACAGCACACCAAAAATTGTTGTATTTGAGAATGACTGCCAAAATCCAGATCACACCATGAGTAATATAAAATCTGTCAAGACTTGTGAGCATTAATATAAACTGTCTTGATATAGAAAGGTAGGCTCATAGTAATTGTATCTCTAATCACCAAGGAAGAATTATGGGGATACTGAGGAACCTTCTACAGCATCTCTTGATCTCTTACCTGGAGTTTGCCATGTAATGAGAGATTTATTTCCTACATCTCCGTCTTGCAGTGACTTTATGATGCTGTACCCCCTATCTGTATCCCCTATCCCCTATCTGCTCTATGTCAGACATGAATCCTGTGCCTTTCTGTGTCTTGAAGCTGGGTCTGAGAGAAGGGGAAAACAAAAGAGCCAAGCGGTTTTGTGCTTCAAGGACACACACACACTCCCTTGTGTTTTTGGCTGCAACAGAGTGGAGGAAAGCATCTTCCTTTTTTTCTTTTTTTTGGTTCCCCTCAGCTCTCAGATCTCTGCAGCAGGGAAGAGAGTGGCATTCTCTTGTTTTTTAGCTGGCTTCTTGTTCGTTAGCTAAAGCACAGAGCCTTGGGACTTTGGCTTCTTCTTCTTCTCTTCTGGACTGTTCAGCAACACCAGAACATCACTGGGAGGCCCCACACCACGGCCCAGAGGGGCCCATGCTGAACCCCAGCTCCAGAGAGGAGAGTGCCACACCTCAAAGGACTTTGAATTTTACCAGGTTCTCTCCACAGCAAGAGGTTTTATTATTTGACATTATTCTTTTTCCCTTGCCTGTGTGCACTTTTGCTTGTTAAATAAATAGGTTTCTTCACTTTCCTCCCAAGAAAATTCTTTCTGAACCTGGTGGGGGAGGGGTGGCTGTAACCTGCCTTCTATCAGAGGACATTCATTTCGGACATTCCTCCCAATTTATCTCAAATGAAGACAAGCTCTTCATTCCCCAGTGAAACTGGGAGAAGAGGTGAACAAAATAATATGAAAATGCCTACTCTGACATGACTTGTGTCCAATGCACCGGATATTACTGTTCCAGGCTGTGATTCCCTCCTAACTCTACAGGCCTTGTATATCTTTGAGTTATATGTGGAACGGCCGTGAATGCCAGTGTCCCAAGATAATGGACAGTACTTGATCCCATAAATTATATTCAAATATGCAACTTTAGTAATTCAAATGTTCTTAAGACAAATGTGGTCATTCACAAAGACATGGACTAATTTAATTAAATTTTAGATCTAATTAATAATCAGCTTGGAAATTTGATTTTTTAAAAGGTAACTGGGTTGAAATTCTATGATATTACACCTAACAGCTGGCAATTGAGAGGAAGAATAAAAAGAAGAGGTATTCGAATAGGCCATCTGCACTATTTTTTTTACAGTCTAAGAAGACAACGACTTCAGTTGTGCATGGGAAATGCAGGGATTGATGCTTACCTTACAGGTACACTTAAAAGTACTGTAACCTCCCAGTATGTGAGAAGAAAACCAAGTTATTGAGCACTGGTTTTTCTGTCCAAGTGAACTAAAATTAGAAAAGGCAAAATAAGTAGTACAAAAGGGTAGAAAAAATTAATTTTAACTGCTTCTTGAGTTATTGAAATCAAAACAGGTCTTACCTTAGACATATTTAACAGTCTGAAATCAGAATCTTAACTGATAGAAAAAGACATAAATCTTTGACAGCCAAAGGCAGTTTATCTAAGCTGAGAATCTGTTTTACAATATTTTTCTCAAATGATGTCCCTAAGCTGTTAACATGACTAAAAGAGAAGTCAAAATCTGTCCTTTGGCCATCAATTATGACCTGATGTGTAGCATGCTAACTGAAGCCACATTTCAAACTGAGCCTGCTTACAAACTGGGGAAAGGCTTTAGAATCCAGTTAAGGAAACTTTAAATGACTAAACTCACAATTTGAAAGTAAAGAAGCAGTTGGTTTGCTTGCCTACAGAGAATTTTCAGGCAGATTTTATTATGAAAAAGCTCTAGCACTCCAGGCTTAGTGACCACTGAATCCTACAATATGCTACATTTGGCAGTAACTATTAGAAGAGATGGATGTGCCTCCTTTTCCTGTTAAAGAGAGGTGTTACGTCTTCAGTGTTACTGGTGCTGAGTATAAAAATTTCCATCATAAAGATGAAGAACAAGAGAGTTACTCTCAGATGGCTCTCCTAGATAGGTTTTTATAATCTTGTTATAGTTCAGAATTTCAGGCATTTCTTTATTTCAAAAAATATTGAAGGATAAAACTCACAAGAAAGAAAATTAGAATTAGGGGAACCAGCCAAACTTCTGAGCAAATCTATTTTCCTTGCTGCCCTGTATCAGTTCACCTGTTTCTCTGCTTCTCTCTTTCTATATGCTCCAAAATTCTCAAAGCCTTTCTGTGGTGTTTAGAGTGAATAGTTTGTTTGTTGGTTTGGCTTTGGATTTTTTTTCCCCTGAATACTGATGGATTTTTTTAGGATGTTACAGCTGTAGATTTTTGAGGTTAAAAATCAAAATCTTCTCTTTAAACACCATAGGTCTATTATTTCCCCTATTCAGACAGTTTCCTAGGGCTGGAAGGGCTATCTTTGTCTTCCACAAGAGCAGCAGCAATTATATATGGGTCACAGAGAGATCTAAGCATACATTTGTTGGGAATTGGCTGCTTCTGAAAAGACATATGCATTTCCCTATTTTTTTATTACTTCTTAGAAGTTAATTCCACAAAGATTTTATAAATTACCTATTAGAAGACCTTGAACGCTAATTAACTTCTGCTAGCAGGTGCAGGTGTTCACACTGAAACCAAATCTTCAATGAAGATTTTGTTTAAGTCACGACTCTTAAATGTGGGGGCAAGGCCTTCTCTGTTAAATGACATAAAAGTATTGCTCAGAGAGCAGTTCTAAAAGAAGACTGAAGTGCCTAAAGGCTTTCAAAGTGCAAAGAACTTCTGAATCCAGAGGTCTTCTTATCTGCCATCCTATAATCTCTTCAGTGACCACAAACATGATTTTTTTATCTGGAACTTCCCTACATTCTTTTAGTAGTTGCCCATCACTACCTTAGGCAAACTGCCAGGTGCCTCAGCTTCAGAGAGTTGCATAAATGAAGTTTGGTAGTGACTAAAGCCCATGAAGAACCTGATCTAATAGGGATCCACTAAGGTACGGTTCATCACAAGTAGTACCCTTGGCCTTGAAGCTTGGGGAAAAGCAAGGACCTATTCAAACTCAAAGTGACTTAACTCATTTTTCTCAAATATAGTACTCTAGTGCCATTCCAGCAGCTTGGAATATTCCACCTCTCCTCTAGCCACCTCCTTAGATAGCCATGGCTACCTCAAACCCCAGGTCATCCTTACCTTGTGCATATTTTGTACATCACAAGGCAGTGTTATCTCACTGGAAGAAGACGTGTAGACAGGGCTCTTAGGAACGTGGTTTAGTGGGGCACTTGTCAGTGTTAGGTTTACAGCTGGACTTGATGACCTAAATGGTCTTTTGCAGCATAAATGATCCTAACATCCTATGATTCCATGACTTGAACACCTATATCTGGACAATCAAATCCTGCCCTAAATTACCAACCTTGCTGTTGAAATATTTTCATTTTTTCAAGACACGTCCTTCATTCTTTATTCTCTCTCATTGATCTGGTGACCTCTTATTTTTCTCCTTTTTTTTAGTCTCTTGGATAAATTTTCAGTTAGGAGATGGCATAATTTCTGAATTCACAAGCATCATACACCTTTGCAGATCAGTTCCTAATCAGACAACAACGTGCTTAGACATCTGCTATAAAGGATTTAGAGGAAAGAAAGAAGACACAACATTGAAAGTGTTTATACACAAAATGTAAACTTAAATGCACAAAGAGGTATTTATTTAAGGAGGTAGCAGCCTTCTATTGTAAGAGATAGCTGGGCAAAAGAATGGGACTCCCTAAATTTTTTGAGAAAGGTTGAATAGTTATCAAAACTGAATTTGAAGTAAAGCAAATTTAGTATTTGTTTATATAGTGAAAGCTCCAGATCTCAGTTGACACTGAGGATAAGCAGCTTGGAACACAAGTGTACAGCCCATGAATATATTTCCATGAATGGGTGAAAATGGGTGAATACATAGCATTTACTCTAGGATACTGAAAACCTGTTGTTTCCACTGTCTCTGCAGGCCTTACTGTTTGCTGTCCTGCTCTGGCTGGACTGCAGGAATGGCAACTTTACTATTTACTTTTTTTTTCTCTCATAGGTATGGACAGCACCAGAGTCACTTTTGGCAGCTTGCTATTTTCAGCCGCAAGCCAGGGCCTACTGCTTTCTTCTGCACACCAGATAAACAAGCTGAGACTCAAGTATATGGCGGGGAAAAAAAAAGATTTTTGAGCATGGATAGTAAAGGGATTTAGACTAAAAAAATTGAGTCTTCTTCAAGCATAAGCACTAAGTGCTGGGGATTAGCATTTTTTTTTCCTTTTTGATAAGTCTCCTGTTGTCGGTGTGTTTCTTATTTAATTAATACCACAGACAGTAAATCATTTCTTTGTTTCCAAATTACGACAGCTTTAGCCACTTTTAGAATAAGAGCTGTTGTAGTGTGAAAGAAAATCCAAACAAATACATGCTTCAAAATGATTATTTCACCCTAGACACTTAATTTATACAAAACAGATTACTGGAATACAGTAAAATTCCCATTAAAACATAAGTCATCAATTTTCTGTTGAGTGAAGCATAACTTAAATTATGAGGATTTAATTATAGTAATGATTATACTGTTGGGGTTGAAAGGTGATTCATGTTCCAAGCTTGATTTTTTTTTTGTGCTTCCTTTTCTGTATCTCTCATTAGATTCGCTCCATATGTTCCCAAAAATATTTCTCTTATAAGAGTAACTGAGTCACTCCATAACAGTGACTTTGTTTTCCCAGAAGCTGGTTGAATTTTAAAGGTAATCAAATAAGGTTTTTTTGAAATACAGAGCATGGCTCTGGTTAGTGCAGTAGCTCACACTTGGCACCTAGGGATCTGCAGGGATTGTTCCACAATAGTTTAGCATACAAGAGTGCCATTTTGAAAACACCTCCTACCTACAGATTTCCCTGCCACAGGAGCATGCGGACTCCAGCTTCCTTCTTCCCTCCAGCTGATAACTGTCTGGAGACTGATTGGCAGCTTCACTGGTTTCTCAGTGCTTTTAGCTTGCTTATTCATGAAATGGAACATCCTCTGCCATTATCGCAGTGTTTCTTCTAATGCTGTCTCCTAATCAAAAACTCCTTTTATCTTATCCAAAAATTTAAAATTCTTTGATTTGATAAGCTATCCTGAGCCTGACTATAAGATTATAAGGTAAAAAAGGATGTTCTAAGAATGGGCCTTATGTGTCCCTTAAGCCTGCTTGATGCTTTTATCACAGTTTGAAAGTGGTGTTGCAAATTCATTTGACTGTATGTCATAAAAACCTGATGCTGTGTATATCTGTTTGCAGTATTACAACACATAATTTTTTAAAAAATTATTTAACTTGAAAGAACCAGTAATATCTAAGTACTGAACCAGCAAACAAAGAAATCTACAGGCAATCTGTTCTATTTCAGTGTTTGCAATGTGTTAACTACATTTGTCTTTCAGTTGCAGTTCTAATCTTAGTACAAAAAAAGAGAGTATTGGGATCTAAAATCGTGTGCAAGCAAAAGGTAATTCAAATAAACTAAAGAGTATGGCAATACTGTACCTAAATAATTGTTATAACAAATATTCAGAATAAATTGTTTGATCTTCTGCTCAAGAGACCTGATCAATTTTTTACCATCCATCACCTCATCTAACTTTGTAAGCAATATAGCTGGTACCTGGATAATGTGTTTATGGCAATATTATTCTCCAGACCTCTCTAGATAAATACCTAGATGTAATGAGGATTTCCAGGTGTTATGAAATTAAATGCAAACATCATCACTTCTACATGTGAGGAGTAGCACACAAGAAGGTATTGTCCTATAAAGGAAA
>WEIT01030634.1:29082-53261 GCA_013389985.1 Dryoscopus gambensis | reverse complement strand
TTTTTTCCCCCCTCCCTGTGCTCATTTGGGAAACTCCGGCTGGCGTTTGGGTCGAAGTGGGGGAGCTGGGCTTTCCCCGGTGTACATTGCACGCTGCTGCGGGCGGCGGTTTGAGAGATGTCAGTGGTAGCAGAACTGATGGAGCTCTCTGGTGTACCTTTCATCCAGCAATGGGCCAGGCTCACACTGTCCGGGCAATAAATGAATGGTATCGGTAATGCTGAACTGCCTTCTGGAGTGCTGTGTCATTAACTGGTTTTCCCTTTCTCTCTCGTCTCCTCTAAATAAAGTTTGGAATTCGATGTCTCCTTTTTAAACGTGAGATTCTGCACAACCATATGAAACTCCCAAATCTCCAATATCGTCCAGAGTTGTCTGGTAATTTAAAATGACTCAGGGTATGGTGTTCAGTGGGTTTTTTTTGTTTATTTGTTTGTTTTCAAATTAGGAGTTAGGTTATGATATTTTCTTGCCTGTTGCACGCAGCTAAACTTGAATAAATAGTATGTTGTAAGTAGAGTAGTAGAACTTTCTGTGACTGTATCCTCAAGTACAGCTGAAAGTAATGTCCCTGTAATGCACCCAAGCAGTAATAGCTCTGTGACATTTACCCTTTAGATCATACACATATCAACAGATCTTTTACTGTTGAATTTAGTTCTGTTGACAATTCCTGCTGTGAACATCTCCACTGTTCAGTGCATTTTCTTTAAGTCAACACTTTCAGGAGGCAACTGGTAAAGATAGTAATTTATAACATCTGGGGAGCTTGTTCTTGTAAATGTACAGACGTGCTGTGTATGCTTCAGTTCAATTTTAGCTGTAACTGTTGAGTGACTTGATGCTGATTATCTGTATGCTGATTATTTACTTAGGAAGCTTCGACTTCTACACGAGATACAATAATTGGACTTCCTGCTAAATTTCAGTAGGCTGGTTTAGAGTATTACATTATTCACCAAAATAAGTTTTAACCTCAGTGATAAATTCACTGCTACTTCTCTAGTTTCTAGAACTGGCTATGTAATTAGAGGTGGTACTCACCAGAAATATAAAACGTCGACGTCTTGGGCAGGCAAGGCAATTTTTTCCTACTGGTTAAAGATCTATAGAAACTCACACTCGGCATGTCTGCAATGTTTTTCCTCTTAAACATTGATTCATATAGAGTCATATTTAGGTTTTTAAGAAACTTTTGCTGAGGTAAGTACCAGTCGATGAACCCAGCCGACCATGAGATCAACAGAAGTATGTATTCACTGCAGTGAAAAGAAATTGAATTGGAAACAGAAGTGAGAAAAGATGAACAGGGGAGGTGGTGTATTTGAAGTGGTCGGTGGGAGGATTTGCTCACTTATACATATGATTTAAGGCACCAGTAGCAAACTTGATCCTATCACCCTAAACACATTCATTTCAGGTAACACTTGATCAAAACTCATTAGAAAGGTACTGTGTTAGTTTTTTTAAACTTAATTGCAAATAGCTGTTGACCTGAGAGCTGATTAGCTGGCCTTAGTTGATATAGAAGATACAGTTTTTATTTTTCTTTTCTTTTTCACATGAACAAGTATAGTACCATGTATCACCTAAACTTACTGCTTTCCTCTTACAGTCTCTCTTCTCATTTTGGTGTTGTGTTTTTTTTTTTTTTTCCCCCCAAGGAAATTTAAGGCTAAATATCGAAGGTAAAAAAGGAAAAAAAAATTAAAACCTGTGTTAGTGGTTTTCAGTAGCTGGAACATACAGGTGACAATTTGCTTGAATATGTCTAAGATTTTCCAGGAGAAGCTGGTTTTTATGAAATAAGTTACACTTGTGGGATTTGGCCAGTTGTAGATAGTAATGATAATGAGCCAATGATATTGGTGCTCTTACATTTGTTTTTGTAGCTGCATAGGATATGCAGGCAAAAGAGAATATTCTGGTAGATGCTGCCTGCTTCCCTGCAGTTTTATGGGCCCACAGAGACAAAGAGAGGTATAATATATGGAACATAACCTTTTGGATTGCTTTAACAATTAATATAGAGGTGAATAAAATAATATATGTTCAGATGCAGTAACACTGTAATGAACCAATTTAATAAACATTTTGGTGGGGCTGGGGCAGATTATTCATTATATAGGGATGCTGGTTCCCTAGTGCTATGATCTTTTGGATAGCAAGATCGAAGCCAAACTCTGGTAACTGCTCTGCAGAGATGAAAGAATTACCTCCGCTCTATCTCTTAAGCCATTAAGAGATGAAGCTGTAGATGTGTAACATTTCATTTACATGCTCAGTAATGTTACTTATCAGCAAATTTAGAAGTTATGATTTGGTAGCTTCATGTTCCTTCACCTAAGTGATCATGGACCTTGTCTGAGTTTGACATTAGGCTCTTTATGGTATATGTGTACTGAACTATTGCTACTAGAAATACCTTTGACACAATCACACACAGTGACTGCAAACTAGTGTGAAGTCACTGAAGAAATGCTTGTTCTTGACAGGTTTGGACGAATTATTTCCAGCTTATGAGGTGGGGAAGTCTGCAGAGTTTCTTTGAAATCATATGAACACTAGAGCTATTCAGTACTGTCTGAATGCTCCCAATGATAAACAATCACACTAGAAATAAAATCAAAATATAGGCCGGTAAAGCAACTATTCTCTCCTCTTTATTTTATATTAAAACCCAAAACAAACAAAAAACCTCCTTGTTCTGGACTCTGCTTCACTGTCTTTATTTAGTATTTTACTGCTTTGGAAACAGAATTCATGTGCTTGATGTGGATCAAAAGAAAAACTTAGCTCTAGCTTCACAAAGTATTTGCACATATCTTGTTAAAAGGGCTTCTAGTCCCTATGGATTTGTGACATGCATCTCTGTGCTTTGTATTTTGGGATGGGGTGGAGAAAGGGAATTACTTTTTCTTTTTTTCATGAAGAATACAGCTGTTGAATAACTAATTTATGGGATCTGCTCTTACCATTTCACTCTCAGTAGGTATTGAAGTGTAGACCCAACGAGGAGGAGTCTTATCACTTCAGGACAATGTAGTTTCCTCATTTTAGACTCTATGACTGAATACTTGAGAATTCTTGTATCAAATCAATATTTTACTTTTTTTTTCATCAGTGCGATTGGGTTGTTAAAGTGTAACTTTAGGGAATAAAACTATTTGTAATCTTTCTCTTCTATGTTGATGAAAAAGTTGTTAAACTTTTTGACTGAGTTGCTGAAATTTGGGTTATGTGGAGAAATTGTTGGGCTGCTTTTTTCAATGTGAAACTTTTACAGTTTGAAATTTCAGGAATTAGCAGATTAGATTCTCTACTGGACAGTATATTGGTAGGATACTGATGTACTTTTTTCTTTCCTGTCAAGTGGTGTTAAAAACTTTATCCTTTTAATTTTGGAAGTTCTCAGTTCAATATGTGTCTTGGTATCACTAGGCAGAATATACTTTGAAGTTATGAATGCCATCAGTTTCTAATAGTAGCATCACTTATTTTCTTTTCCCTCCCTCAGTTCAAAAGAAAGTCCAACATGTATACTGAAGATTGATATTCTTACAAATTTTACCCACAGATACACCTATGGAAAGGTGTAATTTTAAACTGTTGTAGTAGAAACAAAGAAAATTTATGGTAGTGTATGGCTTATAGCAATTCTTTATCATATAGGATTCTTAATACTTTTTATATCTATGCCTCTCTTCTGACTTTAAATTGGAGGTTGTCTCAAATTTCTCAGTTTCTCAATTTCAGAGTAGGGCTGCATGGTTCCAGTGGTAATCCATAGCCATAATACATACGAAGGAGTGTTCATCTTCAAAGCACTTCACAAACATTAAATAGTCTTCTGAAAGCAACATTGCCCCACTTTTCTCTGTCCCGAAATCACTTTTATGTCACATTCATTTATATCACGTCTACTGGAATTTCTTCAGAGTTATTATATTACTGTGGTTTTTTCATGTCTAGTCTGGTCTTTTACTCTCCTATATTCAGTTTAGGGTATAGCAATACGGTTTATTTGATATAAGTGTCTTGTTTTAAAAATAGATCACAAAAATGTTCTTTATGTCCCAAGGAGTTCAGTGCTTAAGCTAGCCAAAGCAAACAAAGAGTTGAAGAAAAAACTACTGAATAATATTTTTTGTTCAGTCTATTTCCACAGCTTAAAAATCACATCATATTCTTTACTGATTTGAGACTGAATGTAGCATTGCTAATTTGTAAATAACAGCATTATTAAAGAAGGTAGGTTGATTCTTATTATAAAGGTTTTTGCAAACTTTTTCACCTTGGTTAGCTTACTGTGTTCACTCAAAGTGTCAGGAAAAAAAGAATAAGAAACAGGTTTCCTGCTCCATTATTTATGTGTATATACATATTTATACACACTTTCTCTGAAACTCTTAAATAAAGAAAAAGAAAAAACAGTTTGTGAAAGAAACTCCTAATAGGGAAGCCTACATAAAATACAGCAAAGACTTGGAAGGTCTGGGACAGATGGTTGGGGAGAGCAAAGTATAGAAAAGAGAAAGGTTCTAGAGGTGAAGTCTTCAAACATTACTCAAATATTAGTCTAATCTTCCTTGATACTACCTGTTTTATATTCTACTAGAGTGGCCAAAACATATTTTATTGTTGTTATTTCTGACAAAGAAATATGCACCTGAAAAGGAAATATGCACCTAAATTCTCTTCTCTGCTTGGGAATAGCAGAAACTACTAGTAGTATGACTGCTACAGTCCAAATGATGACTTTTTTGGATAAAACTGATGCATTTGCATCATTGGAAATTGCAGGTAAATTCTAATTTAGCAGAAGTGTGAAAAAATTCTGTTAATGAAAGTAGAACTCTAATAGCAAATAATGTCCAAAATACAATAAATGCTACTTTAATAGTTACCAAATACCATAACTTTTAAGGTATACGAGTTATCTTGAAGTTTCTTTCTTTATTATTATTAAACTGTAAACATCATGAGTTAAAATAGTGCTGTATATCCTCCTGGTGCTTTTACGTCCTCAGTGTGACTTTATTTGAGGAAAGCAGTTTGTGTGAGAGAATGAGATAAGAATATCTGGAAACAGATAAAATTATTTCACAGTATTGAACAGTTCATTAATTTGGTAATTTAATGTAGAAATCAAGTCCTATTTTTGTTGCATACCAGGAAATTTGCAGTATTGTGATCTTACACTTAGTTTCATTCCAGAGGTAAACATAAACTGGTGAGGCTAGCCAGGGGGAGAGAAATGCATGTGGGAAGGGAGTTTTATCATATAAGTCTGTATAACGTGATACCTATTGAGAAATCCTAAATGAAGCTGGGGTTTTATGCTATGGTATAATTTGTCAGTTGTCTGGCTACTGACCTTGTTTGCCTTAAACAGGATGAGATTTAGTGTATATCTTGTTGGCTCTCTTATCTTTCTTTTTCTTGGTATGTTGGCCTAATGTTAATGAAATCTATTTAATTTTATCTATCTAGAGATATGTGCAACAGAAGTTAGTTTCTGAAGTGTATGTATTTTCATGTCTTGCAATGAGTTTGTGCCAGGGAGAAGGTGATTTATGTATATGGAATTTGCCTTTATATGAAGTTGCATGAGTTGCTGGCACTTGGGACCAAAGTACTGTCATCCCTTAAAATGGGTGATTATTAAAAGATTTGAAAATGTGATGCCTTTTTTTTTTTTTTTAAGATATTCCAGAACATTTCTCAAAGTATATTTTTTTTTCCTTGTCCCCTTCTAAATATCTTGACAGCATAATAAAACACCAGGTGAGGTGAAGAGTAGGGAGTGGTGGAGTNNTAGGGAGTGGTGGAGTGGTTAAGAGAGAGGTGAAAGGGGAAGGTGCAGAAAGAAGGGGTCCAGATGATGTTATTAAAATGAAACTCGAAAGGTTTAAAGTTTTTTATATGTTGTCCTTTTTCTACGTGTTCAGAGGTTTAAAATCACAAATATTATTTAAATGTTAGATGCTTTACAATAACAGAATCATATTAACTTCTGTGACGCTGGAAGCCCATTTATTACTTTGCTATTAACACAGATCCAGAAACTTTCTGGGCAGAAATAGGCAAAGAAAAATGATGTTTTTGTGCAAAGTTTCTCCCTATTTGAAACTGTCGGTCATCACAAATTTTGTGGCTGTTGGATACAACCATGTTCCAGGTTATCCATCCCTACTTCCCTCACTGANCTCACTGATGTCTTTTGCCTTAGTTTTATAATACAGAGCGGGCATAAATCTGAAAGTTAAGGGGCAGAGTACCTTTACCAAGGCAGAACTTCTGCTCCAGCAGCCAACAGGAAACATAGATTTGTATATATGCACCTTACACCCTTTGTTCATGCACATCTGAGAGCCAGAGCTTTTGCCAGCTTGGTTTTCACTACTCAGTAATATTGATGCATGTTTTCAAGAATTGCTATTTATGCCATTTGACTTAGATTTTTGAGGAAAAATAGCCTATTGATTCTAAACTTCCTCCCTTTCCATGTTTCTAATGGAATATCCAAACCCTTACAGCAATAAAAGCATACAAGCCATGGAAAGGTTGGGTATGTACTTATCCAGTCAACTGTGATTATTTTTGATCAGTCACAAGTTTGCTGTCTGGTTCTAGACTTCTCAAATATAATTTGGCTAAAACCTCTGTATTATCTATAATATTAACATTTTTTCATCTACTTTAGCAATTATGTAATACAGGGAACACAGTTTAGGCTTTGTTCTTATTCTTATGGCAACATGCCATTCTTCACCCTCCTCTTAAAATCAGTTCCAACTGTGTTTTCATGCCTGGGACTGATTTGGGAGTATTCTGAAGGTATGGTTAGCCATGAAAGCACAGCTTTTGCAATTTCTGTTACAGTCTTGCAGAGCTGTTGACAGTTTCTTTTCTGTACTTAGTTGGATATCATCTTATCTGAGCAGCAGTTTGTCAAATGCATAAACAGTTCTGCCAATAACACAGCGGTTTATGGGTGTTACGCTCACAGACCTGTAAGTCTTTGCGGAAACCTGAGATTTATCCTAGATCATACAGAATCTGGATTTGCTGATAGCTGTGCTTAAGTAAGCAAATTCTTTCAAGCTTGTCTTTTAAGCTTGCCTTTGCTGAGTGGCTGCTCATCAAAACTGATGAGGATGGAAGGATGCTGGCCTGTGTTTTCAGAGTTTGTACTGTAGGCTTCGTACAACACACAATGAGGCTTAAGGGATTTTCTATGTTATTAAGGTATCATTATGGCTTTCAAGTAACCTGGTAAGTCAAGGTCTCTAAATTATGAACATTTATGATTCCCCTTGTTTATTGAAGAATTAATAGCAATCAAGATGATGTCGCTTCATAAAACCTTTCTCTTTATGAGATTGCCTGTTCCAGGGAGCTCGTGTTTTATAAACAAAAGTATTAATTGGGAGGGTAAAGGTTTTATGTGTACTGTGACTTGAGAAAAGAACAAACTCCATCATAGAATGGAAAATAGGGTTAAAAGTAGTAACAAAATCAAGCCTGGAAAATGTGAGGAAAAACACAATGGAAGAATAGAACATAACATTATTGTATGTCAGTAGTTCTTTGGCAACATTTATTTTGATATTTGCATTAGAATGTGCATGGTACCAGTTTCTTTGAGAGAGGAGGGGTGGAAGATAATAATCTGTTTGTGAGCAACTTTATTACCAGATTAGGTTTTACAGAATTTTCAGAGGAAGTATTCTGAAATGTTAGGAAAGGTTTCTCTAATGGAATGTGCTAACAGTCTGGCACAAGAGGAAACCTACAAGTGTTTAAGAGAGAGGGAAAAGAAAACCAAAAGCTATTACCAATTTTGAGAAATAAAATTTTCCAGCACTCCTAACTCCTGTGAACTCCTAAATCTTTATACATTAACGTGTGTCTTAGCTGGGGTACTTCGCACTAGTCTTCCATGGGCCATCCTCTTTATTTTGTCCCATCTGTCCCATTCCCAGAATCTTTCAATTCTACATTTTCCTTTTTTCCCCCCTGTTATTATTGATACTTCTGCTTCTTTTTTCTTCTCATCTGCATCTTGTTTTTTTCAGTGATTATATGAATTGCAGACTGCCAGTGCATTTCTAAAAAAGTAATAACCCTGTGTCCCTCCTCATCAGCTCTGCTTTTGGTCCTCTGCTGTGCTCTGCCTCTGTGCAAGCCTCTGCACTTTCACTGCCGTGTGCTGCAGGCTCTGCTTTCAGCTCACAGTCTCCACCACTTCTTTAGTCTTGCATGACTTCCCAGTTTCTTCTGCTTTTTTAAAACCTTCTATTACATCTTCCCTCATCACCTTTGATCTTTGACTCATTTTATCCTTCTCTTCTGAACTTGCTGAGTGGAACTGAAATAAGTGAGGACATGGGTCCTTAGAGAGATCTGAATTAAGTCCTGGAGTTCAGCTGTGCCTGGAATTGGGGCCAGGCAGATGGAGTTGATCCTATTACACAACTTAGAAACAAGAAAAATCTTCTGAATCTCTGGCTCTGCCTCCTTAGAACTTATCATTAAAACTGCAGCTAGTGGAGTAGGGAGGTGTGAATGTGATTGTGTCAAGCAATGATTTTATATTGACCCACCAGACATGCTGCTGATGATCAGAGGGAACAGCCGCAATGATCAGAGTTGTTTTCCATCCCCCAGCATTGTGTGTTGTTTAGAAGGGAAGAGTAAAATTTTAATTTCCGGTTTTCTCTACACCTTTGTGGCAACATTCAAACAGTATTGCCACTGTCCCCGAAAAACTCTGGAATGTGTGTAACGCAAATAATTACAGTGGTGAAGATGAAATCTTAATGTGTGCTGTTATTCTCCATGCGGTTCTTGAGCCATAAAGCTAAAGTTTACATAAGCGAATCTAAGCTTAAGGGACTGTATCCATTTCTTCTGTGACACAGCTAGTATTATTCACAAAATTATGATAAATCTTTATCTTAAATTAGATCAGGTTAATGAACTGTTCTCAGCTATGGCTATTTGCCAGCTGAGGTAACAGTTGACAAATCTGTGCAAATTTTGTAAATGATGCAATTTTCTATCCATACTACACACAGGACGTAGGAAAGGAAACAGTCAAAATGCATACATGGAACCTTCTTTCCATTGGAAATAAACAATGTTTTAATCTCTCAGTAATTGATGTTGTCATTATAAGGCTTTTGTACTGGGAAGGCATTCGTGAATTCTGTTCTACCAACATTTTCATTGTCAGAGTTTTGTTTTACTGGAGTCCCTGATGGAGTCACACAGCATCTTACCTATAAGGTGAGACCTTATCTCTAAGGTAATACAGGGAGAATAGCAAAATTTTGTCACATTATGCTTCAAGTAACTCTTCAAAGTATGATATTACAACTTTTAAATGCATTTGGATTACATGGTGCTTTGAAAACAGAGTCAAGCTGTGGGAGTTATGACACCAGGTATTCAGGTAGCTGTTAAACTGCTGGTGCATGTGAGAATAATATCTGTGGTTTGTTTCTTTATCACTCCATGTTTGGAAAACAATCGGCTCTTGGAAAATCAATCTGCTCTTGGCCTGGGCTAGATCATGTATAGGTCTTATAGAGGGAAGTTCAATATTTTTTTCCTCTAATGTTGGGAGACTGGTAAGAATATGAAGTCCATCCAGTGGGAGCAGTAAGACATCAGTTGTGGTTCTATGGGTTCATTTTTTGTGATTCATGCTTTCCTTTGCTTTCTTCAGCACCAGTGCTGGTAGGGTCACATTAAGATTTTATGGTTGGAGGACCTATTTTTTGTGGACCCCAAGTATACCCGAGGAAGAGCAGAAGAGAATGCATTTGAGATACGAGCATCAAAAAGTGACTTGATGTCAATCATAGATGTTTGGTATTTATTTTTATGACTTAGTGTACAAAATGAATGCCAACTGTTCTTGTTAAATTAAGAGTAACCTGTTGTATTTATATACTTGCTAGTCCTTATGGAGCTCTAGCAGATATTCTAGCTCTGATGTCTTTGTTTCTTTTTCTGTTCAAACTAATGAGGTTTACAGAAAAGAAGAAAGTAAATTTTCTAACACTTTTCTTTGTCTTTCCCTTCTACAATAAAAGGATGAACAAGAAAATTCCTAAGACTTAAAATGTGGGGGGAAAAAAACATATTAATGGTCATTTATTGTTGTACTATTCATAATTCTCTCCCATTTCTGCACAATTAAAAGTTATAAATAACCATATAAAGAGTCAGCAATATAGATTGATGAAGTAAAAAATAACCCTGAGCTAAATAAGTGTAATAAATTATAATCTTCTGCATTTAGAGCAAATGAAGTTACTGCTGCAAAGTTCTTCATGATTATTGATTATCATTATAAATTTGTTTCTAATAAACTATTATTTTTAAAACAATTCTAATTAATTTATTTGTGCCTATATTTAATAACAAATCAGTTAGTGAATTGGTCTATGAAATGATCTTCATAACAATTTTACACAGTTGAACAGTAACGTGCTGACTAGGACAATATCTCTTTTTAAAATAAGTAATACACCAGTACTGCTAATTGGACAAAATTACTTCGAATGAAAATACCCTCCATATATTTTCATATATTTTTAATAAGACTAAGGGGGTGTGTTGCCTGACTCTCTGTGTAATTAAATGCTGTTTGAGTTTTTTTTTTTTTTTCTGTAGTTACCTTTGAAGAACTCAGGTCAAATATTTTGGTGTTGTTATTGTGACTACTTTACAAATGGAATACTTGGTTACTAAGCTATTTGGTAATGAAGAAGGATTAGATGCCAAGCCTCAGTTTGGAAAAGATTAGAGCAAATAATTTTTTAATGCTAGCTTTCCAAAGTACTTCTTTAGCTGAAGCAGAGTGATTGTTTTAAACAAATAAAGTCCTTCAAGTAATAATTTATTAAATAGTGCTTAAGTCAAGTTGGTTTGGTTTTGTTTCCTGAAAGTTTCTGTCAAAATGGTGGTACTGAATTACATGTTGAGCCAGTCGTTCCATATGATTAGTTAGTCTATTAGCCTTTTTGTTTGGCTGGTGTTTCCTTTTTGAAATGGGCATAGGTAATAAAACTTTGGAAGAAGCTTTAGTCTGAAGAACTGTGGCAGCTGGGTTTCCTGGCTGTTTTCACTTGCTGCTTTGCTGTTTTGTGTGAATTGTTAGTTAATAATACTGTTCTGGAATAAGTGAAGATATGATAAATGGACTTTAGGAATGTTTATGGTTACACAGCTTTTCATTTTCTGCAGTCTGGACCATTAATAAAAATACATGTGGCTGTCCTGGACCAGGCCAAAGAGCCATGGAATATCCCACTTTCTTGTGTCCAGACTAAAAATTTTTCAAGCAGATGCCTACAGTAAAGTAACACTGTGATATTTTCCACAAGGATCTTCTAGTCTCCATTGCAGCTCTGAGTTTTAGTTCCTGTGCATTTAATTTACCAAAATGGGTTGGTTTTCCACAGCCTGATCCAGCCCCGCTGCAGATCCCATGCCTGTTCCCTGCGTTTGGAGCATCCCATGGCAAGAAGTAGCACCTTGCCTGCTGGCAAGGAACCCTCCAGCTTTTGTTTATTTCTGAGTTCCAGTTTGTTTCAGTCAGAGCTGATGTGGTTCCCGAACTTGGGAGAATGGACCAGGTTTGGTTTTCAACAGGGAAATCTGTAGCTCTCTACTTCTCTTTCATTATCTGTTAGTCACTCTCAGTAAGCTGAAAGGTAAGGGCATGATGAAATGTCAGGAATTAAAGCTAATTTATTCTACTAATAGTGTGCTTGCTTCGGTTTTCAACACTGAAAAGAGAACAGTGATAAAACTTCTTTTTATAACAAAAATCATTATATTTAACTCAGTCCGTGGGAAAATGCTTTGGTCTTCTAGGAAAAATAAAAGAAGCTCTATTCCTGCTTTTAACATTTTGGATTAATGAAAAATGAGTAAAAGTTCAAAGTCAGCTTTCTCATTGGTTGGCTTAGTTTTGTTATGTCAGATTGATAGATTTTCCTGTTTCCCTCTGTATTCCTGAACAGTAAGAGCATCTTCAATTTTCCTTGTGTGTTGAGGCCAGTATTTTGTGCTTTGTTTAGTTGTTGGCACTGCAGAAAGCAGAGAGGGAGATGGTCTGACCAAGAAAAAAACCTGCTAAATTGCAGTAACAGCATGCTGGTGAAAAGGTTTTGGAGGAGCTAAATGGCTTCAGAAGGTGTAAGAGTGCTGGTCATTGGTATTTTTTAATTTCATTTTTCAGCTGTTAAAAATCATTGGTTATTGAGACTGGCAGTATATTTGTTCAGAAAGACTGCAGCATGACTCTGCTGATTGATAACACTTTGAGTTACACTTTTGTCTTTTGCTGTATTCTATAGTTATAATATGATGAAAGAAGTTGAGTAGATTTTTTTACTTACTGGATATGGGTCACCACTCTATTAATCTGAGACTGGAAGAAAATGAATGAAACTAGAAGTGGAAAAATTCTGATTTTGAGCCTGAATTTTTTGACTAGGGGGAAACAAGGGTAAAAGAATTGACAATGTTATTTTATACAGGGTTGTACTTAGCCAGTCTAGAAGTCTCTCTAATGCTCCCTCCTTGGTATAGTCTCTCCCCATTATTTCAGTGGGACATGCATGAGGCTGATCCTCCCTGAACATCTGGCCACAAAACCTGAGATTCATCCCTGCCTCTGGGCTTAGGACATGCTGCTGGGCTTTTACCTTTAATTTTTTACTTTGTTCTGCACCATTTTGCTGTTTGTGTGCCATACTGCTGACTGTTTCTTTCCAGTGTGCTTTTTTGCAGGGGAGGGTGTTTCGGTTTTGTTTTTTAACTTGTAAATTGTGGGAGCCACCTTCCAGTAACTGAGGAGTAGGAGAGTCCTCTCCTTGAGCCTTCAGCAGGAAAGCCTTTGCCAGTTTTGACCATGCAGGGTGGCTGCTATCTGCCAGATTAACCCTGAAAGAGGAGATGTTTAGAGACAGACTTAGCACATGCTTACATCCCATCAACTGGGTGCTTTTTACAGCAGGGCAAATTGCTTAAAATTTAGATAATTTCCTCCCTGTATCAGTCTGCATGCATGGTTTGAAGATTTACAGACTGCACAGAGGACATCCTTCCCAGTCATCAGAGACAGATCTCTTCTGCCAAGGTCTTTCCACAGGTCTGGAGAAACATGCCTGATGTGGACAGTGAGTCAGAGTTGAAGGCTATCCTGCAGCAGTGGAGGATGCTGTGGGGTCCTGATGGGTTCCCCAGCCCTGAGCGAGGATGTGGTTGTAGGGGATTGCGTGCTCACTTTGAGCTTGCAAGTGTTGTGTTAAAATAGTATTTTTTGTCTGGTTTTGTGTTGTATTTAATAGTAGTTACTCTGAGGAAAAAGACATATAGATCACTGAACAAGTAATATTTTATTAAGGTTAATTTGCCAGTGTTTAAAAGAATGGGGATGAGAATATTAGTTGATGTCTTGAACTTATTAATACTTCATTAGCTGTCCAAGTATTTTCCTCTGCTTTTCTGTGATTTTCTGTAAGTTCAAGTGATCAGGAAGAAGATTCCTAAAAAATCCACATTTAATTCAGCATTGGTCAATGCTAAGTGAAAAGGGGTGTGTGGAATGTTTTACCTTTGCTTACACATTAATTGACTGTGAACGAGGCACTTGTTATCTGCAGGAGTGATGCTCTGGAGGCAGGATATGCACGGTGAAAAGGAAAACTCAGCAGCAGTCAACACGCATGACTGAATGAAACATCTTCTCCCCGCTGTGTAAGCTCACAGTGGTGCACTTGCATCTTGGACACTGATTCTGACACAGCTCAGATTCTTCCATGTCAAAAAGGGCGTGACAGGACAAGGAAAGGTATAGAAATAGGCAGAGTTGTGGGATAGCTTGTGTGTAAGGAATGATGAATAGCTGAGGGGCTTTTATCCTGAAAACCTCTAAAGTGTGTTAAAAGTAAATAGGGAACATTATTCACTGGTTTCCATATTATAGGACTGAGGAGGCAACAAATTATCGGAGTTTCATAAGAAACTAAAAGTAGGTTAGCTGCAGAGCTTCTTCCTGTGGTTTTGTATTCACGTATCTTCTCTTGACCACTGTGAGAGACAGGACAGTGAGTTACAAGGATTCCTGGCTGACCTGCTCAGGATGGCTTGGTGCTGTTCAGTGTATTTATTCATGATCCAGATGGAACACACAAAGGTCTCAGAAGACAGAGCCAGGTGAAATGATTACAGCCTGGGGCAGCTCTGTAGAATAACATGAATCAGTTGATGAGCTGGACTTGATAGATCAGCATTCATTTTAACATGGCCAGCAATGTTGTCATATATCCAGAATAAAGAAAATAGTTTGTACTTGCATGTTCCAGGAAACAGTTCCAAAACTGTGTCACTGAAAAGCAGTTAATTATAATGCTGCATAATCAGTTAAACATCTGTTCCTGGTGTGATATTACTAAAAGTGCAGTGATAATATGATCTTGGATCTAAATGTAAGGAATAAAAAACAGAGTGTTTAAGGAGTGTTACTTTTGTTTGCTACTACTGAGAAAGAGATGACCAGAAAAAGGTGTTATATTTTAGTTTCAAGCATGATTTAAGAACTATAAAATCTTTGCTGTATCCTTGAATGTGTTCTCATAAATCTGTTGTACTTGTTTGAGGTTAGGAGGTTATTTGATCATGTCCCAGAAGAAAAGATGTCTGATGTCAAAGATATTTTAATTTGGGAAATAATGAGATACAGTCATTGAGAACTCAGAACAAATGCATTCAGAATAAGAGTGCAAGTGAGAATTTAAGTGAAAGTAATTAAGCTTTGGAAGACATAGGAACTGTAATGGAGACTTTTTACCTTCTTAAATTAAGACTGAATATTGTAAAACATCACCAAGTTAGCAGCTTGAAATGTTTATTACTGGGAGAGATTCTTAGCTTTATGATCACATTGGTCTCTTCCGGGCACTAAAATAAATGACCTGGTGAAAATCTACTTCTAGTGTGTATTCACGTGTACTTATATGAATACTACCAAACCCATGATTTTAGTGGTTTTGGGTACAGACATAGAAATACCAAGACAATCTATGCAATGTTTCTTTCTGTATGGTAGAAGCTGCCAATCTAGTGTAGTACTTGTAAACATGTGACTCACTGTTTTTAATACAGAAGTAGAATCCTGCTAGTATCAAAATAGTGTTGTTGACTGTACAGTAGTACACTGTGTATTTGGATGTACTCAACACTGGATAATTTCCAAGTGTCTTTTGGCTTGACACTGGCAAACGTGTTCACCAGGTGTACTTCATCTGTGAATAGTTCTGCTTTGAATTCTGCCAAATACTCTGGCTCTAATTTAACTCTTGAGATGTCAAACCCAGTGATTTTAATGGTGTTTGTTTATTATTTGATGGTACACAACTAATTCGGTTTCTTCATCAAATTTAATCCTTACCACTTTACCTAAAAAATACTGACCAAAAAAAAAAAAAAGATATTGGCATAACAAGTTGCAGTTTCAAAATAATCACTGTGTCTACGTTCTTCTGTAATGAACTATATTTCTGCTTTCCCTGTCTGTTGCTGCCAGTAGTTTTTCTTATTGGGTGGTGGGTGTTGGTAAAGGGGATGCTACTAAAACCCAGTATAGCTCTAAGTCAGTGTATAGCAGCTTTATTGCAGAGATGAAAGTCATGAAGAGCTTTGTGATTTGAATGTTACCATCCTTTGATCTTTAAGTTACTCATTAAGTTTAATGTTTCAGTAGCTACTGTTTTGAAGGTCTTCTTCTGTACCTTGTATTTTAAATTTAAAAAAAAAGTTATTTCTGTAATTTGGCACTGTTTCTTTCCTGTACTAGGAAATGCGACCTTTTAGCCATATTAAAAAGATTTCCTCTTAGACTTTCTTAGTACTTTTAAAAATAATTTATGCAACAATGAAAGTAGTATGTTATAATTTATAAACACAGGCTGAACAAGTTAGATGTCTGGTTTTTTCATATCACTTTCAATAAAGGTTACAGCTAGTTGGAGAACCTACAGCTACATCTTGTGTGTACAAAATTAGTGTGTTTTATTACTGAAATGACAACTTTTTAAAAGAACATATACATTACCCTGAGGATTCACTGCTAAATTCTTATGTAATCTAGGATTATTTTTGTATTATTGATGGATGATTTCCTGTGTGACAGATATGAGTATATACATTATATTATACCAAAATTCTAATGCCACAGGAGTAATCCAAGGTATTAGAGGAAAGGAGAAATCTTAATGCTGACAGTTCTTTAATCGCAAATGCTTTCTAGACAATTAAATTACTGCTGCTTCAATCTGTAAAGTAAAACTATAGGGAGGGGATTTCATGATACAGCCAGATTTCAGCTTTCTGCTGTGTAAAACAGCCACTAATAATTTGGAATTAAATTGAGATATGATGCATATGCTGGAGGAAAGGTTATGTTTAAAAATGAAAAAATAAAACCGCGACAAAACATTTAAAACACTTGAAGCCAGCAAGCTTTTTTCTCCTCTGTAACTTAAAAACTGGCTGCAGGATCTTGAAATGTTTTTATGGCATCCATGCTGCAGGCATTAAAGGAAGCTGCTGTTCCCTTCCACTGTTCAGAGCTCTTCACTTCATGTGTAGTCTCTCCAGATGCTATCCTGATACTCTGATGTTGGTAAAAAGTATTGCTCCTGCCCATTTCTGCAAACAGGTACCATTTTCACAGGAAAAACTTATCTTGAGTCACATCAGTTTAATGGCACCATTAATGAGGTCTGTATGGGGAGGGCTGATGGTACAGCATGTATGATCAAAGATTGCAAGACTTACTTAATACAGTATGTATTTATACAGCATTTGATGGAGTATGTGTCCAAATGTTATTGTCAATAAATCTTGACAATAGCCAAGCTGAGAAAATACCAACTGACAATAGGAGCTGGCACATGAGTAGCAAAAGTTACTTTGGGGATTTCTAATAAAATAAAAGGATATTGAATGACTTAAAACAAGCTTTTTCTGAATGTAATTCTTCCCAGGACATATCAATTGTATATTTAAGCACTTATATTATGAGCCTGGTGAGAGTGATAGTTGCAGTTTTGGGGATTTTTGTCAAGAACAGAAAGTGTGGAATATGTTCTGTGTTCTTTCAAGGTTACTAAGATCTTACTTTACTTTAATGAATACAGAATGTGGAAACTTGTTCTTACCAGTCAGACAGAAATACATCAATAGGTTCTTTTGTGCAAGATGATACCATGGTACTTGATTCATTTTAATCATGTTTGTGAGAGAGAGAAATTCCCATCTTTTATAGTGAGAAATCATCTCTTTGTAATTGGTCCAGCATTCAAAGTCAAGATCCATTTTTATAAAAGAATGTTCATTGCTTTGCTATTTTTAAAGATACTTAAAATAAAGTTTTTAGGTTAACCATAAGAAATGTATAGTCTGCAACACAATGTGATATTACAGTATTTTCTTTCTGGTTTGGGTACCCTAGACAGTGTGCACGTTGACGTAATTTTAGCATTTACCAAAATCTGTAGCCTTGTCTAAAGCTAAATTTATACTTTTATCTGTAATATTTGTTGTTCAGAGAGTATAGTTGAAAGCAAGTGAAAATTTTGTTTTATTTATGATACAAATGATTTGTGAATCAAAGATCATGTTGTACTTTGATAGCTAACTGTCATTTTTGGTTCTGGTAAGACACAGGTTGATGGTGTTCATATATGACACTCAATATTTAGGAACAGTTAAAAATCCTCACAAAACAAAGCACCTTAGGGAGTCAGACTGTTGGTCCTCTAGACAAATATGTCTCTGAATTCTGTCATTTGAAAAGTATGACTTTAGGTTGCAGGATAATTATTTTTGAGACGATAGCAAAAAAGAAAAATTAGAGCAGTGGTGATGCATAGCTTCTGTAAGAAAGCAGGAAACTACTAATATTCAGATGACCATTGTCAATATAGTGAAACACCATCCTTCAGGTAAATACTGGATACCTCTTCAGTTGTCAGAGGTAGGGCTTAATGTTTAACCTGTACTTCTTTCAGTCTTCCTGCATTTTCACATCTACCTATCATGTCATTGCCATTTTCTCCCATTACAGTAATACAAAGAAGAATGATTGTGCTGGGTTTCTTGCACATGCTGTAAGGGAAATGACCAAAGAATTTATTCTTTTTATGCCTAAGAGGTCACAGATAATGTGATAAAATGGCAGTAGTCCCTGAGGATAAACGAAAGCATCCCTGCATTGCTTTTCCAGGCCTGACTGATTGACAGGTCTATGGGGCTTGTGGCAGAGGTGTGAGAGGGAGGGGTTTTGGGGGCAGTCACTTGTCATGGGTTTTCAGTGTTTCCAAGACATTCCAGACAAGTATGGAAGCTAAGTAATCTGTAAGTAAATGAATTGAGCATCTCCTGTGCTTATTGCCTCTATTTTCATCTGACATCCCCTGAGATGGGGGCAATGGTGATCGGAAGGAGGTATTTCCTTTTCCTCATCACATAGTAAAATACAGAAGCTGCTGTGATGACGCTTGAGGACAAGAAGGTCCGGTGCCTTAATCTGCCTGGAAATTTTGCCTGGAGTAAAGCTGGCTGTTCACCTGTGATTTCCAGGTACTTGACAGCCAGCAGGAGGGCAGATGGTGAGCAGGTGCCTGGCTGACCAGGGCATTTGTTCTGGTCTGCAACACAGCCAGTGCTGTGGGGCAAATGAAATGGTGATGAGGACTGGGTGTCCATCCCAGAGAGGTTTCTGGAGTATTAAATGCTGCTGTAGAACTCCTTTTTAAATACTTTGGGGATGGAGGGGAATGTGTGTTTGTATTTAATTTCAGAGTAGCTCTAGTCTGGTCTTGCAGACTGAGTGCTCCTCTCCTTCTGAAAGGCATTAGATGCATTCCTGGAGCAGAGCTTGAACTCGCTTTCACCCACAAGAAATCCCATCAGCATGCTTGGAGGCAGCGTTGTGCCGCAAACCAAAGCACAGAAGTGGGAATGAGCAGGATTCCGTTCAAAGCACGCTCATGTCCTGAACTCAATGAGATACCAGCGTGGGGACACCGCAGTGGTTGCCAAAAGACCAGAAGTGGTGGTGATTTTGATACAAATCAAACACAATGAATTTTCAGAAACCAACTCTCAAACAAACAGCAAAAAATACCACCAAATTCTCTGTTGAACTGTATGGAAGCAATGACATGGGGAGGTCTGGATTAACCCCTTCTTATGCCTTGTCTGTCTTCCATAGTAGAAAGACTTTGAGTTCTGTCTGAGAGCAAAAGGACTAGGCAGATCTTCAGAGCTCTGGCCAACTCACAGCCCTGTTACACGTACTTGAAAATTACTTGACATAGTTTTATGCATTAGTTCAGAAATTCAGAGGGATTCTGTGTTAGGTCTGTACACAACATTCCTCAGTGTTCTTGTGTATTGGGTCTGGCTGAGAAGGAGTTCATTTTCCAATGACAGCACTCCCAGTGCTGTGCTTTGCATTGGTATCTAGAAAGGTGTTGAGAACACCCCAGTGTTTTGGTTACTGCTGAGCAGCGCTGGCACAGCATCGGCACTGTCCCTCCAACATCTTCCCCATCAGGAGGCTGGGGGTGGGCAAGATCCTGGGAGGAGACGCAACTGAGACAGCTGACCCAAATTACCCAAAGGGATATTCTATACCTTGTGACATGAGCTCAGATATGAAATCTAAGGAATGAAGGAGAAAGAGGGGGCATTCGTTATTTGCAGTTTTTGCTTTCTGGAGCAGCCACTGCCTTGTGCTGAAGCCCTGCTTCCCTGGAAGTGGCTGAACATTGCTTGCTGGTGGGAAGTAGGGAATAAACCTTTTTTTTCTCTCTTTGCTTCTGCATGCACGAACTTTCACTTTTGCTTTAGTAAAGTGCCTTATCTCAAACTACATGTCATTTTCCATCTTATTTTCTCTCCCGTGTCCAGCTGGAAGGGGGGGATCGAGCAGCTTGGTGAGCACCTGGTGTCCATGTGAGGTCAACACACAACATCTTGGTAGTCCTGTGTCTGTATGTGTAGTATTTGTGTCCATCTATGGCATGACTGAGCTCATGAAGGTGAAATAATTTTACATCTTGTAGTGCCAGGGTGGCATAACTTTCTGTAATTACTGGGATCACCCCTGAAGTGAAAAATTCATCACTGGAAATTTTATTGACTGTAATATAAAATAGTGGCAGTCAGAGGCACTTAGAAGTGTTAAAAAAAATCAGCTAAGTAATTTTTGTTTGCCGGTATTATGGATAGTGTATTTTGAAGTCATTAAGGTATTTGAAAAGGGAAGAATGAGTTCTATTTTCAAATTGCTTTACTTTGTATCTTGCAATATTATTATTTCCTATTACTTCAGCTGATGACCAGGACATAAATTAAAAAGCTGGGTGGGTAAAAAGGAGCAGCAAAACAAGAAACAGCTTCATCACAGCTGTTACTTAAGACCTTTTGAAACTTCTGACTTTGATTCTTAGGGTGGATTCATTCACATTAGCTTGATTTACTGCAGTGAATTTTAGCATCATGTTATGTCAGATACAGGATACATAGAGCATTTGAACTGAAAAATACAGGTTAAAAATCCTTCTGTTGAAAAGAAGAAACAATTCTAAGCAACTTTATGTCATTAGATAATCCAAGTTTGTCCTTGTTTGCTTAAGCCACAGGGACATGAGTCTCAGACTTGAGTTTCAAAAGTGAACTGTTGCCTTTCAACCAGCCCTGTGGGGCCGCCCCTTTGAAGTAAGCCCTTTATCTTTAGAGTTAGATGTTCGAAATGGATAAACTTTAAATAAATACATTAATTTTTACATTGTCAAAACTCCTTTCCTTGCAAAGTTTCCTTAGCTTGGACGAAGAGCTGCTGTGTTTGTTTCTAGAAGAATTATATTTCATAGAAGATGGTAGGAAAGGAATTTTTTCCATGTTTTTTCCTTTTCTGTTGGAGAGGTTTCAGTTGTAACCTGCCTAACTCTTCTGGATGGATTTCTAGCTGTAGCTGGTGCTAGCTGCAGTGAGTCTGGCCTACTACCTACAACAAGGTAAGCCTAAAAGTAAACCAGGCAGCCACAGAGTGCTTAGTAATTGTACATTAGAATATGTGTAACACTCTGAAGAAAAATACCTGTGCACTGCTTTGCTTTTGTGAAGTTCTTAACCAGTTCGTGTGCTTGCTGGCTAGTTGTTCTCATTGTCTGAAGAAGCTGGGATCACATCCCATTTTAGTAAGATTTTGGGACTTTCTTGGTCAGCTTTGATGTCCATTCCTGCCTGTCTGAATCCAAGCAGGAGAAAGTAGCTTCCTTCTCTGCATCAAAATGTTGATCTGGACACAGAGTTCTGATGAGGAAAATAAGCATAAGGGGAGTGACAGTGATGTGTTCAGATGGTGAGTTATGAATTAAAAATTACAGGTGCAGTCCTCAGTGTCAGTTAAGGATAAGAATGTGATGGATGTGAACAAATATGCTCCGGTGATTCAACTGTTTCTGCATGAAAAGTTGTCATTATTGTTTATTTATAAAGTACCATGATGATGTGCTGGGTTTCAGAAATAATCTGAGAAGTAGATGGGGAGGCCAAAGATGCTAAAATTATCAAGGATTTTTAAGTACTGCTTCAGTTCTGCAGTTCTTACAGAAGGATTAAAATCATAACTTTTTAAGGTGGATTTATATATGATAACTGCTGTATTGCTATATTGGATCAACATGGTTCTGAGTTTGCCTCTGTCATTTTATTCCATGAATAAGTTGATTGGTACAAGGTATTCAGGAGACTTTGAAAGCCATGCAGTAATATCAAGTCTTCAAATACATGTTAATTACAGTAATAATATTTTGAAAGTCTGGAGACCAGAAAAAATGATTCCCAGAAGGAAACCAACAGTTCCAATGAATCAACCTTCAAAAAAGGATTCCAAGTGTAAAGAAATAAGAAACCTCTTCGATGTTGATATATCAAAATAATCTTTAATTTTATTTTTATGTAGTTGTAAGAACATGGGTTTTAACTGTGTATGTTAGGAGAGAAGAGAATTAAATGAAGAACGTATTTTAAAATACTTAGTGGCAGAGTGTTTTTTTTTACACACAAGTTATTATCATAAATCATTATTTTTGATACTTTTATTAGATAGTTATGCACTGAACTCAGAAAAAGTAAATTTTAATTTTATTTCTCTGGAGAGAAGAGGTAGGGACAAATGTTATCCTTGGCAGGCATAAAGATTGTCGGGATTTAGTCTACACTTGGTATGTTCAAACTGTTTGCATTTTGCAGTTGTATCTACTGAGTGATGATGAAAAATCACTTTCTGCCTGTTGGGCACTCCTGGATTAAACCCCACAATTTTTTCTTTAATTTCTTTTAATACACACATCTTGTAATGTAGCAATCTTTCTCTTTTTAAAAAACAACAACAAGTCACCATTTAAATAATTTTATTAGATCAGTTAATTAAGAAAGACCAAGCTTCTGTTTTTCCTTTTCTCTGCTGCAATAATACTTGAGTTTGAACGAAAAAACCTAATCCGTAAATTTCTTATACTTGGTCTATATAGTGACTACTAATAGCCCTTCATACCTTTATTTGACACAAATGAACCTGGAAAAACTCAATACCTTGAACTTTGGTGACTGAGTATAGACGCAAGCAAAGAGGGAATAACATGGATGCATCGACATAAAGAGCGAACAAATGCATTGACAGGATATAATGAGCCTTAAGAGGGAGCTTTTAGTGAAATTGGAAAGGAGTTGAAGTAAAGGAAGTGAAATTTAGGTATGCCACAAGTATAACTTATGAAAAGTACTATTTTCAAAAATGTTTACCACTGCAGTTGAATAAATAAAACCAAGTTAAATGCACTGAGACAAAGTTTTTTGATTGAAATAGATATACCTAGACAAAGCAGTAAGTTTAGTTGATATGAAAGACAAGTTGGTATATTTGTATAAAGTATATTTGAATGCAGGGAGTGACACTGTCAGAGCAGATAATATAATGTTTTATATTATTGGAATTTTGGAAAAAGAAATGTACATAGAAAATGTGTTTACACTGGAGTAGATTAAAAGGACTGCAGATACATTAATTGATGCTTTGGAGCAATAAGCTTACTGAGGACAGTCTTTTAGCAGTGTGGGGCTTTTTTAATGTCTTTAAAATCTGCAGTACTTCACATAGCAGAAAAAGATTTTTCAATGTACAATATTGTCATTAAGATAATTCCTATATTTGTGTATTGCTACTAGCAAAAGCAATCAGAAATGTATTTGAAATGTAAGAAAAATGCAAGTGATCCCTCATGAATGCTGATAGAATGCAGTTAGCTTATGCTGCTGGTTTTGTTTTGATAATTTGCTAAATGTAAACATATTAAACAAAGTTCATACCCTTTTTATTTATTGGTGTATGCCAGCTGCTGTTTTTAATGCAACATGTGCTCAGGACAATATATGCAGGGTAATACTCGCTTTGATTTTTTTGGCAGGTTCAGGTCAGCTGCACATTTTGTTATTTCACTTTTTCCTTCCCTCCACTTCCCTTAAGTCAGGAACCATAGCTTCCTGTAATGTGGCTTTTGGATATTCTCTAAGGAAATTGAATTTCTGGATTCAAAAGCTGCCAATCTCAAGTTCAAGAGCTCTTCTTTCTTCATGAAAACATATTTAGGAAACTATATAGCTTAGGAAAATTTTAATCAGCCTTATGAAAGTTCTTTCTCTTTAAACATAGTAGGAAAGCTGAAAGAATTTAAAGATAAAGGCACATTGTTGAAGTTTAGCAAACTGTCTTGAAGGTTCATAATAACTCTAGGATTTAGGAATTTAAATTCCTTTTATTATTGAATCAAAACCACCTGTAAGTATAAAAATACCTTGCCTAGTTTACAGACTTAACATTCCAAAGCAGTATGGCCAAGAGCTCCACCTTTATTTTGAGCTTATGGAACTATTAGGAGCTTGATAGCCTTCTCTGGGAACAGTGAGGATTGAAAAGAACTGAGTCCAGTTGGAATGCAAACTTAGTGGGGTGTTTTGTTTTTGTGGGTTTTTTTTGTTTGTTTGTTTTTTTGTTTGTTTGTTTTTTGTTTTGTTTT
>WEIT01030634.1:2043-28148 GCA_013389985.1 Dryoscopus gambensis | reverse complement strand
AAGCTTAAAGAAATATAAATAAACTAGTGTCACATGTACTGTGTAAGCTTGTTGATACAGAAAATGTCATTTAAATTATATTCAAGCTACAGAAGAAATCTGTTAATCTTATTCTTGCATGCCTCTTAAAGCCCACAATAATTTTGTATATATATATTTTTTTTTAATTATGTAATAAATTGCTACCTAAAGCATGTAACTGCTGACTAGTCAGTGGTTAGCTGATGATTTACAGATGGGAGCGAGATGATCCAGATTGCAGGCCAAGGAGCTTTTTATAGTTCTGGTGTATCATTTGGTTAAAATTGCAACCAGGGAGGCTTTAGAAGAAGAGTGATCAAGTAGTTAAAGTGAGGTACCTCTTGTTAGGTTACTAAATCTGTTCTTTATTTGACTGTGGTGAGTATGGTGAAACTTGCTGGGGCATTCATTAAAACATCTCTGTCTCTTGGGCATCTCTGCAGAGAATACCGAAATCTAAAAAGTGTGAGAAAGTGATAAAAAGTGAATTCACTTTTATAATTTCAGTCTAATCCTGTTATTTGCCTCAGTGCCTCTGTCCTGGATCTTCTTACCTTGCCCTCTTCTTGCTGTTGCCTGTAGTCCTGGACCTCACTTCCACATTTCACTGTAGATGGTGAGAGACTTCCCTCAGGTGCTAAGCTGAGCTTATCCTGATGATGGTTTCCAAAGCTTATATGTAGATATTCTGCACTGGTGAAATGGGTACTCTGAGAATATTTTAGCTCTGAGCAAAGAGTTTATTGTGGTGAGCAATTGCCTAGAAATGTGTAAAGAGATTTCTAAACTGATCTAGATTTCAGTGAGACTCGAGGATTAAATCAGTATAATTTAACATGAGCGAAAGTGTCCGGCTCAGGTATGAAGACATGCTTGTAGTAGTTTTTAAACCTCTTTTAAAAATACTCTTTTCATTCTGTAAATGTATAAAAACATAAATAAAACCTAAGATATAAGAGGTGTCTTAAACAAAAAAAAGCAACGTACAATCTACAGAGCAGCTCTGATTCTTGCTCTATACTCACATGCAAGAGAATGTTGTGACTTGCTTTAATAATGTCAGAAGCTTTGTAAACCTATAAAATAGAGATAAACTGAACTAAAAATAACTCCAGGTTTGGCATTCTGAAAAGCACTGATTTGTTATAGATAGAATCAGTGTTTGTGGTGAAATCTATAAAATGTTGATGATACTTGTGTTGCTGGGTCAGGTGGTGTTAACTGCATCCTCAATGTTTTTTATATTCTGTTGACATTCTCCAAAAGAGGTTGGTAGTTGACTCTCTCAGTTCAACTTCAAGTCATTTCAGGAAGTTGTTATGCATTAACTTCACTATTTTATTAGTATTATTCTCCTACTCCCTTCTTTCTTGATAGTTGAACTTAAACAGATGCTATAGCTGTGCAAGTATCTGATTTCAGGCACTAGGGCTAGCAGTAGGTCCTTAAAATTCTGAAATCAGCTCTAGAAATACCCTTTAGAAGGTTTACAAGAGTAACCATCTTATTTTGTAGTATCAGCCATAACTGCAAATGTGATTTCATCTACTTTAAGATAAATTTGCAGTCACACAAACTGTAGCAACAGTGATTTATCACAGCTGTAGAAGATTGGTGCAAGCTCAAAAACTTGCCCAACAATGAATGTTTTCATGAGACTTATTGCCAAGGCAGGTACGGGGGAGGTTTTGTTTTTAATATCCCAGATGATTTAGTTGATCAGAGTGAGAGCAGAGTGGCAATTTATAATTGACAGGCTAAGTTAAGTCTTTCTGTCAGGCAGCACTAGGTGTGGAGGAAAAGTCAATGAATGCCACCACAGTTTTTCATTGCTCTTGGTAGCCGAGTATCTACATAAAAGTCAATGTCATAATTTCATCAAGTGACAACAGATTTAACCCTTCCTTCACCAGTTTCAAAGGCAGTCACTGCTGTGAGCTGTGACACTTGTTAAATGGAATGGCTGGGTTCAAATGTCATCTTAATCTGCAAGAATGGCTGTAAATTTTCAAAACTTGTGCCCTTCAAATATGTATAGAGATTATACATAAAGAAATTGTGACAGTCATAATCCTTCTTTCAAACCCAGGTACTTACAGTGCTCTGTAAAGGTGCCAAGGAGTCCAGCAATCATTTTGATTTATTCTCTACACTGCAGAGGGAGCTGAGAATACAGCAGACATCTGACATCTTGATGGAGTTCTGGAGATATGTTCTGAGGCAGGAGTTGTTTGCTGATGCCTTTAAGTTTATGGTGAACTCTGTGGATCAGTAGCCAGACTTTCTTGTACTGGATTTTAAGTCTTGGTACACTGCATCTGCTAAGTGGAAGTGATTTCAGGCTTTACAGCTTGACTTTGCAAAGTCAATAGTCTGTGTGCCGTATTCTCATTCTTTCCATCTTGTGTGATCAAGTCATGCCATGTTGCCCCTGAATTTCTATCAAATCATACTGGTTACAACTAGGAATACCCCTTAGAGGCTTAATTGAATATTCCTTAGGATTTGGCAACACAAAGAAGATACTGGTTTTCCAAAGAGACCTGCAAACCCCTTGGTCTGTGGCATTAACAGAGTTATTCTCTGAGGTGTATCCCCTGAGAAAATTCCTAAGTATATCTCTTACAAAGATGGGTAGTTATTTTTCATGTTCAGTGGTGGTATGCAGTGAAAATGAACTCAGAATTTGCTTGGAGGTTTTCTGTCTCTGCTCAGAAGATCCCATTCCTGTCCATCCCTGGGGCACTGGGTGTCCCTGGGAGGAACCATTGCTTGCACTGCCCTTCTGCTCAGATGGGTTTCATAAATGAGCCTAATGTTTCACCTGTTTCCCATTAAGAGGAAAAGCACCAGGAGAGCTTTCCCAGAGAGGTGAGGTAGTTGTGCTTTACTGAAACCCAACTGATTTAATGGAATCTGTAAAATAAATATATGTTTATGTGTTGGTTTTCATACTTAGTGATTTAGTAAGAAGCTCAGTCTTAGGGGTGAAATTAGCTTTGCCTTAACAATGCAGCTGGAGTTGTCTTAAGCTGTCTGAAGTTGACCCATGTATCTCAGCTAATTCTTGCTCACAGTTTTTGTTCTCCTGGTATTTCTCAGCAATGCAATTCTTATTCATCCCAATGCTCAGGCTGAAATCAGTGAAGTGGGAGGGAGAGTTGCTTGCTCAGAGTTGCAGCCTGAAACACCGGAAATTTGATTTTGTTGCCAACTCACCCAGAAGTCCAAAGCCACATGAATAATTCTCTTTCTGGTACTTTGTTTCACTTTCTGTGGAATAATAATACTTAGACAAATGGGTGTAATTTTAAGGGTAGAGAATATTCAGATGTCCTTTATAAAACAAAGAACATTAGAGCTTCCAGTGGTATGGACCTAATGAAGTTAATCTCATTTTTGCTTCTAGTAGATAATTTTGGATTCTGTCTTTGATCATAAAGCCTGTGTGAAAGTTTGAATATTTTTGTTTCCATTATTCCTTTGCTTCTGATCTAACTGTTCTCGATACCTATTTTATTTTGCACTGGAAGCAAAGGGACCTTGAAACTTTGTGTTTATTCATGTCTTGTGCTATTATCGAGAAAGATTATTGCAAAATAAACATAGTCTTAGTTCCGTTCTGCTACAACCAGTGAGCGAAGGCTTTGCAATGAAAAATAACCTTTGAATCTTAGCATAATTCATAAAACAGTTAGCCGTTTCAAATATCTGAAAATCTGTTCCCTTAAAAAAGGTTAAGAAAATTCTGTTGGCCAAAGAAAATACCTTTCAGAGTAAGAAAAAAATATATATCCTTTGGTATGTGTATTGGAGTAATAAAAAAGGACACAGAAGATACTGCCTTTTGCTTTTCTGCAGTTCCCTTTTGGTCTTGGCTATATGAAACTGGTTAAGTGTGGTACTTTAACATTTCAAACAAAATTTTCAGTACACACAGCATGACAATGATCTTCAGATGCACATGTATCACAATAGATAGCTGTTGTGTCATTCATTACTGTAGATGTAAGAAACATCAAAAGCAATTTAAAATTCCACTCTTGGCTCTGCTGAATCCTAAGATAATGTCTGAGTATCTGCACAATAGTGTCTGAAAGGTAACACATCCCCTCTCTAGGAGTGGTTAGTCTGATGAAGGAAACATGTCTGAGTGGTAAATCTCCAGCATCTATAACTCTGAAATGAAGTAAATTTATGAATAGAGTCTTTTTAGATAGAAATATGAAAATAACATCTAGAAAACAGATTTTCCTGTTTATTTAATATAGGAATCTTAAGGCATGCTTGAGCTGAGTATCAGATTATTCAGCAGCAACTGTATAGCTTTTAGTTAAGAAGTGCTTCAGGGCTGACAGTCTGAATATTTTGCTGTGAAAAGAGCCCTCAGGGAGCCATGGACACTCAAAATGAAGCTGCTTGGTGAGATTCCCAAATTCTTACTCTCCTTCCAATTTATTGCTCTCTGGAGAAAGCTCTGGGTGAACTTGAATGTCCTGTGCATGTGGGCTCAGTCATCAGCAGCCTTTCCCCAGTCCCCGATGCATGGGACTGTGCTGAGTCCTGCTGTGCTGCCTGGGGAACCCTGACCTCTTCCCCTTCTCAAAATAGATGGCAATCCCAGAGGTTTGCTGTGGGCTTCAGAGGAGGCAGATTGATTGTCCTGGAGGGGTAAGTGCTGTGCCAGGGGAGTATGAGGCTCCCTGCTCTGCCAGGCAAATCACAGTGTTTTGGGACTCCAGGGTCTGCTATGGCAGAGGGCTTAGAATGTCAGACTTTGAAGGGTAGGAAGGAAGTATTGCAGAAGTCGTGACTCAAGGCTGGTTTTTTTTTTAGGGGGGGGGGAGGGGGGGGGGGGGGGGCAAGGCCTAATTTTTTTTTAAGTATTCCTCTAGTGTTCCCAGATGGTACACTTGGGTCGGGTTTTTTTCTTCATTTGCTGCTGCTGTTGGTTTTGTGTCCACAGTATCTGGAAACCTCTCATTTTAAAGAAGGTTGGCAACCAGATTTCTCAGAGATGGAGACTTTAAAAAGTGCCAAGTCCCTCAAAAAAGAATTCCAGAGTTGTCATCTTGTAATAAGATGCATTTTATAGGTATAGAAACATTTTTGACATGAATGGAAAAACAAATCAGAGCATGACACATTAGATAATATTGCTGTAGGTAGACAACTGATGTGGATGTGTTAAGCTTTGCTTCTGGTATATTGTTCTTATGGGAGTGTGTGCTTATCTTGCCATGAAATGCTTTAAGGTAATATTGTTTTATTCTACATAAATATTCACATTGGTTAGGCCAGAATCATACATAATTAAGACAGTGAGCCATTCTTACTAATATTTTCCCTAGTCTGTGCTGAATATAATTGATTTTGCTCAGGAGCAATCAGTTCAGATTGCTTGGCTTATGTGAAGGACTTGGAATGAAAATGTTTCTGTTTAGTCTAAAAGTGCCTATAAAAAGATTAAGAGATATATTTAAAGTATGTGTTGGGGTTTGTGTTACAGTCTTGAAATAGTTTATTTTTGGAAACAAAATTTCTGCTTTTCCCTAATCTTTAATATACAAAGCTTTCAGAGAGCTTGGTAAAGAAGGACTTCTGATATCTTATAACTATTCTGTGGCATTTACTAGGGCTAATTTGTGGCATCAGTTTCTATATTTCTATAAGTGCCTTTCTGATAGTCTGTAAAAACTTGGAATCTGGTGGAGGGTAAATAAACAAATTTTAGAGAAGGGGGCCTAAGAAGCAAGGAATAGAAAAGTTAGCTTCAGTCAATACCAGAAACACAGCAGAAATAGATACTTAAAGGAAGTTTGAAGGAAAGTTTTATTTACTCTTTGTTTAATCTTTGTGAGGGGGAAACTGATCGAAACATTGAAATATTCGGATTTACTGTTAGAAATCTTATTTGATAATCCAGAGAGTGTATGTTACAGTATATTTTTTTTCTAATACAGATTAGGGGTTTTTTTGTTATCATCTGGCTGGTGCTTGGCAGCCTATAAGATGTGTTACATGGCTTCAGTCAAATTCAGTAATGGTGCAAAGCATATGTACTAGCAACTTGCTGCTTTAAATTCTATACATTAACCATCTCCTATGCCAAGTCAGTGAGCACAGAGTAATAAGTGTATGAGCAGCAAAAGAATAACAACTACGTGTGTTGCACATAGTGCAGTTATAAATGAGAAAATGGCATTTCAATGGAAAAGAGATGGATGGGTGCCCCCACTGATTTTGGCTGTTAGGAGAACTGTCTGTTGTGCCCTGTACTTTCTTGTGCCTTCTTATCTTTGATGGATGATGCATCTCCCACATTGGTACACCCAACTGCCCATTACTGTAACAGGAGCTTGCCCAAAGAATGAATATCTAAGGTATTTATTTTAGGAATTATTTAAGGACAGAATATTTTTTGCCATTCTTCTTCAAGCAGGTTGTGGTGATTTCCTAAAGAAAAGAAGTTGTGTATTACTTGTAGACCAGTTCAGTAAGTAGCTCGTTAATTATATGTGTACCAGAAAAGACAATATTTATCTTTTCTTTACTTGTTTTTCTTCATTTAGTGCTCATAGCTATATTCTCTTCCTTGACCCTGCTTTTATTTCTTCTGTGCCTTTTATTTCTTCAGTTCTTTCTGAAGACAGTCTCTGTTTTTAAAAAATAAATAAGTGCAACTGGTCTTACTGATCCTTTCATGTCATTTCAGGCATCCCTGAAAGGTGCTATCACTCTCATTATTTATTCAAGGATCTGAAGACACTTCTGAAAAAAGAATAAAATATTCTGTCATCATTAGTTTAGGAAAACCTTTAAAACCTCTGAAAGAAATGAATTGGGAAACTATTAGGAATAACCGAGCTTCATTTAACATAGCTGTGATCTCTGCAGCTCATGATTCCCCACAAAGGCTTTGGAATTCCTTGTGGATATTGCTACATAATAAACGACAGAGTTTGTTATTTTAAAAGCGATGCATTCAGCTACAGTTATTGTACAGCTAAATGTTTTAGGAGCCATTTGGCAGAAAAGCACACTGTGAGGTAAAGCTGAATATTTGCAATCGAGTATCGAACAGAAGGTGGTTGAGTGAGCTGAACATTGACTAATGTGAAAGAAACAGATACAGAGCAAGGTAGGAAGAAGTTAGTTGTGTAATGGACATTGAATCAAATGGTAGATGCCTTTGTATTATTTATACCAGTGTTTTGGACAGTTGTGCTGAAAGCTTTATTTCAGAGATTGCGGCTATAGCTAAAATGGAAAGAACATCAAATATTGAACAACACAGCTTTAAGAAGATAATTTTAAGTACCTGAGCCGATAGATGTAGCATTTGAGACTGAGATTAAAAAAAGACAAATCACAACTGAGACAGTCATTGACCACTTTAGCTTGGAAGCTGGGAAGTAGATGGACTCTGTGATAATTGCTGTATTAAATTCATCACATGGGATGAAAACTGCCTTCCCAAATGTTCTAGGAGAATTTTCTTAAAGCCCATTTTCTTAAGGTAACCACATTTCCCTTCACCAGCGCAAAATCTCTTGAGAGATAAGACGTGAGGATGTTGCTTAGGCTTAAAATTAGTACTTTTAACCAAGTAACTGGAGTCTCCTAGTTACAATAATTATTAATTCTGTGTACTGATTTTGCACACTTTACTGTATTTTCAAATTGGAAATAAAAAGCTGGCTGAAAGTTTAATTACTTCTAGAAGAAATGAATAAATGTTTATTCTTTTCTGTATATGTATTCAGTAAAGCTATATTAACATAGGGAATTTTTGAAGCAAAGAATCTAATAATATTAGTGCTGGAAAGAATTGATACAGATTACTTACAATAAATGTTACATTCCAATAGTTTTCCAATTTGACTTAAGTGGGCAATATAGAACTGAGATTTGATGACAGAGGTTGCTTTTATAGTCTCACTTGCGACATGTGGGTCCTGAAAGAAAATATTTTAAAGGCAGTTGTTGTGGCAGATATAAAACACATTCAACCTGTAGGCTACAAATTGGTGATTTTGATGTTTAACTCCCAATATTCTTGGTTGATAGGGACCCATACTGGGTAAAGCAGAAGGAGATTCTCGAACAGCTGATGGTCTGCATCGTCATGTTTAGGGTTCCTCAGCCTGACACTTACTGTGACAATTCTCTTGCATAAATGTCTGGTCTCTGCAGTAAGTTTAGAGCAGATAACCTCTGTGCTGTCTGAATTTCAAATTTTTGGGGATTTTTCAATCTGTTGTAGTCCATTTTATAAATAGTGCTCAAGGCCAAAATAATCCACAACAGCTAATCTCTCAGTTACACCCAAGTGTCATCATTTCACCACGCTGAGCAGTGCTCTGATCTACCTGGGTCTGCTTTAGGCAGGAGATGGGACTGGAGGACCTCTAAGGTCCCTTCCAATCTGGATGATTGAGCCAATCAAATTATCTGTCAGCCTGCATTTTCTCCCTCAAATGGACACTAACCCAAATCTGTTTTTTAAAACACTTTGCAGACATGAAGCACCTCCAAAAAGAACTATAAACTCATATGATGGACTGTATGCATTGTGTGGGGTTCACTTGTCCTCTGAATTAAATAAGAATAATTACTAACTGTTTAAAACTTTGGGCTGTCAACTAGAGTGAGTATCAGTAGCTGTCTGAAGTGCTTTAGAAAAACTTCTTTGTCATTCCTTATTAGCAGCTAAAACTCTGTTCCTCTGTCTTTGACACCACATGGAAGGCTAAGAGGAGCATTCTGACATTCAGTCTTACTGGTTGATGCAAAATAGAACAAACAATTTAGATTTCCTACCCTAGCTCTATAAATACATCCTTATGAAAAAAGATTTTCTTTTCAAATTCAGCTAGGAATTATTTAATGATGCCAGACCAGGTTTTTTTTCAGGCTTTCAGTTTTCATATATATTACCAGAAGGATGCACAATGAGTTCTGTATTTCACTGAATTATCAGAAGGTATCCATTGTCATTTAAAAAAAATACTACTGCAGATAGCTCTTTCACAGAACATAATTACAGTCCCAGCAGAACTTGTAAGTTAAGCTATAAACATTATAAAAACAAAAAAACAATTTGTGGGAAAATCAAAATAAATTACTACAATGAAAACTTTTCAGTATTTTTCTGTATTTATATTCAGCAATTGTTACTGCTTAACTATTTTAGTAACTGAGAGATGTGAGCATTTTGAAGACAATTCTGAGCATAGTTTTCAGAAATAATATGGAAACTTTATAATGCTCTTTTAGAAATACATAAAAGATTAGCAAAACTGGAGAAAGTGAAAGGAGTGTTTCAGGGTTTAAAAGAAGAGCAGTGGGCTGAATAAGAGAAATGCTGGCAAGATCTTAAAAAGGAAACAAAAAGTAATATAAGAAGTGTAATAAAAAAGGAATCGTGACTCAGGAAATTTTACCCTTTTCCCAAAGTGACTTAGAAGTAAGTTATAGTAAAATCTGAATTAGTAAAGGTGAATTCTTTCTTCTAAGATTATCAAATAAATTATTAACATTTAATTAAAAGTCATGTTAAAATTCTTGAACTTAAGAATTCAAAATTTATTTGTAGAACAAAGCCTCCTGACTGGATTGTATGTAGTGTGAAAAACAGGTTTGGCCCACCTGAGGAGCTCCAAGGCAGTTTGGGGTGCTGGTGGTTATTTGGCTGAGCAGTGGAATGTAAGCCTAGGAGAGAAGAATGGTTATGCTGACCTTGCCATGAATCACCATGGTAAGTCACTTGCAGAAACCATTTTGAAGTGGAGAACCTGAATGAACTTCTTATTCCTACTGAAATAAGTGTAAAAATTCATGTCCTGTAGGATAAAGATGTTTCTCAGCTCTTGTGTCTCGTTGGTGCTGAACTCACAGAAATGCTCAAATCTGCACATTGTTCCAGTGCATTGTTCTCTCAGCTGCTGTGCAACTCCTGGTGCTGTTTGCACCATTGCTCTGGGTGAATTGTATAAAAGTGTGAATGAGAAACAAACACAAGAATGTAATCTTCCCACAGTGTCCACTGAGTTGAATAAAAAGCATGTCAAAAGCTAATTCTCCTGTAAAGAATCACTGCATTAAATCCATTTGCATATTGCACAGGCTTACTCAATGGAGAACTTTTAATTTTTTTAATATTCTGTATGAATCTCATTTTTCCCACTAAAAATGGATTTTAAATACATATTGATTGAAGGAGGAGGAGGTACAGTGAGTCAAAGGCAAAACCAAGAACACCAGGGCATGCAGATCCATGCTGTCACCAGTTGCCTACGTATGCTTTTAGAAATAGGGTTTTATTGCAAGTTCAGACATAAGGATTTCCTTTTCATTGTAGAGAGAGCTTTGAACAATTCCTCTCCTTCTCCAAAGAAAATGTTGACAATAGAATGTTTGATCTTCAAAAACTAATGCACATGACAAATTTTATTCATGTAAAGAATTCTGCTAGACTCAGTAAGACCCATCACAGGAAGTTAAACACACATAACTATCTCTCAAGTAAAGACCATGCACATGGTAGGTATAGTGATATAGTCCAAAAGTTCACTTGGATAAAGTTCTGTCTTCAAAAGATGCAATGAAAATGCTTTCTTGCCAAAAGATCATGTGAGTTTTTTTAAACTAACATTTGAAAAAAATTGCATGCACTCAAGTTCAAAACCTGTAAAAGCAAGATTTATCTAGACAGCTGGATGATGTTATGAGTATGTGTCCATGCTGTAGTAAAATAGTAATGATTCGTTACATTTTTATATCCTCATATTCTGTGTTCAGTTCAATATTATGTAATCTTAGGAAGTATCGCTGCATAATTCCAGTTTACTATTCCAGTGCTTTATATATTATCAAACCTTTTTCTACAATCATCCACTCACGACGTAAGTTTTCCAGGTGCTGACTTTCTTGAATACAATTGATTAAACTTTGAGCACAGAATCCTGTATGACGCTTCGGGTGTTCACTGATCTTTAGAAATAACCTTTAGACCTTAAGTTCTTGTGGGAAAGAGAAGTTTTACTTAATAGGATCATCTAGTTCAGAAATTCTCTAGTGCTTGACAAAAGTCATAAAATAGACAAGCACATTCTGAAGTACTTACAGTCCTATTAGTAATGCTTTGATTCCTACTGCTGCTTCTCCTGTTCAATTAATTAATATCATCCTGCAGTGGAGTGGGCTTGTTCAAAAGCTGAAAACTCTTTAACTCCCCCACTGTTAGGAAATCATATTAAAACTTCTTTTTGAGAGTGACCTTGCTGCTTCCTTTTGTTAATACATGAAGACCACTAAACCAGTATTAGGGAGAGAATGAGTTGTGTGTCCTGCTGGTGATGATAATATTTGTTTTACTGTTTGAATTTTGGTGTTGCTTACACAAAAAGGCTCTTGAATATGATTTTACCTAATTAAATCAGTTGATGTGGTAATTAATATGAGAACTCTGTGGCTTTGGTGTTTTGAATGTGACCTAGCAGTCCCTTATATCACCCAAGAGGACTAGTGATGAAAAGCCACCAGTATGAACACCAAGGACAAAAAAATAAGAACTTTGCCTTATACTTTAAATTACTGAAAGTGGAGTTATTGAACAGTTTTTCTGGTTTTCCACAAAAGCCATATTCTGTTTCCATACTAGAGTTTCTCCCACATTCCATTAAATGTATGACCGACTATTAGCGTTAATTGGCACTTTTAGAAGGACTTTCATTTAAGTAACTAATTACCTAAAAGGAAATTTCTTGATGCTTATGCTTTCTTTTGCCATCATCAAATAGTGTCAAGATCTGGAAACTGCTATTCTGCTGGTACTGTACAAATTAGAATGATAATTAGCACACTGTTACTGCCTCTTTGGCTATAGCTGTTTGGGGGGTGTTTTTGCCACTTAAACAAGCTATGTACAGTGGAAGGCAGTTTTTGAGTGTTTCTCTGTTTTCACTAGTGCTTGGTATTGCTGCAAGTGAATAGGTTTAACAAAAGCTGATGTACATGAAATATAATGATAAAACCAGCTGGAATTAGAGGTGCTGAGACTAGGTTTTATTGCTTTTTGTATGATTCATTTTAAGAATGCTGACCACACGCTTTGTTTAGTGTGAGAAGGCAATACTACAGGCCACAGTCCCCTTCAGGAAGAGAAGTGTCACTTTAGGCCATTATATGCATTGTTACTCTTCTGATAATTTGTCTTTATGCTCTTTTAAGTTTAGATGTTCTCAAAGTCGGAAAGAGAAGCAGGCTCTATGAATTATTGTACACAGATACTGATATATAATAAATTAATAAATACTCTCCATATCATTACAAATTTTCCTCCCTTGTGTTTGGGTATCAGACTATGCAGATGTCCACCACACCCCATTCATCTCGTGAGCTGTCAGTAGTGTTTTCAGTCCTTTTTCTCTTTTCACTTGTTCAATCAGTTTTGTTATTGTTCTGTGACTTCCCTCTCAGTCTGTCTGTATAGTTCTAATAATATCTGTTGAAGTCCTAGGTAGTAGCTCAGCTGTGGTTTTCAGTTTGGAGAGGGGAAGAAAAAAGTGCAGTTAGTACCTGTATTTTATGATAGCTCCATGTATCTCTCCCTGTGTGGCACAAAAAGCAGGTATCCTTTTTTTTTTAAATTTATTTTTCTATTTCTGATATGTTTGTGGTGCAAGCTCCTTAATTTGTTTCTGTGGTGCAGCTCTCAATGAATTATGGATGTTGTGGGGAATAAACAATATTCTGGTTTACCAAGAAGGATTTTAAAACTTTTTTTAAAGTTTATAAAAACTTAGTCTTTCATTTTACACTGTAGGATTTCAATATATAAATGATTCTAGTCTTATTCTGATACCATAAAGAAATTGAATACATTCTGCCCTACCAGTGTCTCAAGGGATCACACTCCCTTTGTATCTAACTGCATACCACATGTAAGGAGAACAAACATCTTAAACTGCAATATGTCAGCTGTTATCAGGCTTCCATGAAAAATGATTAACTACTATTTTTACTTAAATTGTTATTTTGGAATAAAAGATACTTCAAGTTGCTTGATGTTAAGTTAGTATGTAAGAGAAACTGCAGAACTCAAAACACAATTTCTGAACAGAACCCCAACACAGTCGTCCAAGATGTACAATCTTAGTGGACCAGGCTTTCTGTCTTCTTTTTTCAAATTCTCATGGATGTCCATCTAACACATCTTTCTACTTGAGAAGTGGAAAACTGAATAGGGATTGAGAGGAAGTGCGCAGCAGGGGCAGGTGTGGTCGGGGGTCTGGTTGGTGTTTCGTGTAGCACTTGAGTGTCCCTTCAGCTGGGCTCAGTGAGTGGGACTCAAAGGAAGAATTCTGGAGATTTCAGTTTTCTAGACATGGTCTATCAGCCTAGACACAGGACTGGGTCGGGTCTGATCTGTACCAGCTCTTGGGCTGTTCAGCAGAAAATCAGGTGAAAGTTGACATTTTGCTGCTTTTTCATGAAGATTGGGTGGGAGGTTTTGCTTGTGGTTTTCATGTACTTTCCTCTGTGAGTATTATCAGAGGAAATACATATTTTCATTAATGGGTCACACTTCCTTCTATGTTCACTATGCATTTGGGAATAGCAGTCTTCATTGAAATGCCTTGTCTTCCTTGGATTTGGTTATCTGAGCTGTGCTTTCTCTGCGGCTGCACTGCTGTGTGAGCTCACAGCTTTAGGCTTTACTGGGTGGGATGCAGCACCATCCCACTGAAGAAGCCTCAGCTGTGGAATTTGTTTACTCTCTAATGTCAAGTGAACCTGAGTCCATTGACTCTGGAGGCTTGGTAAAAAGATTCCTTCTCTCTGAGGGGTTATAGGAAGTTGAAGTTTGTTTGCATTATGATTGAGAGCTCTTTATTTGATACTTTTAAAATATGGCAGTAAATTCTCTTATGCTGGGCATGTTTTATACTTGAATGAGACTTTGTTGCACAGGGTCATGTCATCCTGTACTTTCAATGGTTTCACAAAACCAAAAATCACAGCATCATTCTAAGCAAACTGTGATTTGTGGCTTGTTTAATTCAAATGGAATAATTGGCAAGAAAATCAAAGAAATTACTTTTCTCCATTAGAACAGTTTATTCTTTTAGATATGTCTGTACTGTAAAGGGGAGTCCAGGAAAGAAAAGAGAGTGCCGGAAGCAACGGCTCATTGACTCCCTGCTTCTCCATTGTTAGTATCTCCTTGGCATGATTTTGGTCCTGGTGTATCGATGCCTTGAAGTGGCTACCTGAAAACAGAGGCTACACAAGATTAAGTGAATAAAAGTAGGTATTTATTTGAAGGGCCTTCAAAGGTACACCTTGGGGGTCAAAAGCCTCCACCCATGATGGACCCTGGGTCACGGGTTCTTCACACTTTTGTAAGTTTGGTCCATTTGTGTAACAGGGTTAATTCTCCAATTATAATTTCATTTAATGATGTAATTACCCCAAGCTTACCCCTCATCTCAAAGGCTTTAGTTTACATATTTTGGGGCCTGGGACAACAAAGTGTCCTTGAAGTGCAAACCTAGAGAGGGGTTCTTATGTCTAACCAGCATGAGAGAACAGTAGCTAACAGGCCATATAAAATTTCAGAGCTGCATACCAGGCAGTACAGGATTTGCAAAATATAAAAGTTAAAACCTAGGGCATCATTCCCCCAAGTGAGGTTGCTTGGTTGGTTTGTTTCCAGTGCAGGGTGAATGAAATCGCATTCAGCCTGTGCTGCAGCCCACCAGGGAAGTACATTTGTGCTGTGAAACTACATGCATAGATTAAATGCTTTAGGATGTCAGTGCAAGTCAAAGAGAGGGTGTTTGAATGATATCCCTTCAGAGCAGGAGTAGTGCTGGAGGGCTCCACAGGGCCAGGAAAGGACAATATGTGTCAATATCTTCTGAACAGCCTCCCTGGGGTAAACTGTCCCCCAAAGTGTCTTGGGAGAAGGAGTAGCAGAGATGTAAGATTTCAGAGGGTCAACTGCAGTAACAGAACGGTTCCTAATGTGTTTGATCAGCAGAGTGGTGCTGACAGGTGAACTGCTCCCCAGCACTGTTTTAGTTGTATCCTGTGAGGGCTGGGACTGAAAGTGCCTTGATGTGAATTTTCAGTTACTTGGGCTTGAATCATAAATATTAATATCATTAATATATTGTGCAAAGACAGTTTGCAAACTGAACTTTAAAATAAATACTTGTTAGAAGGCTTCTCTGGAAAACTTCTTCCTTAACAAAACCAAAAAACCAAAAAAAGCAATTTGTCCTGGCACTGATTATTGGAAAAGGTTTTTCATTGTCTGTAGTTAAACCTCATTTCTATTAGGATATTGAACATTGTAACCAAAAATTTCCTCCCTTCCATCCTCATTCCTGCAGCAAATGTCCTCAGAAGGAACGAATGTTATGAGTTGCATCGAAAGTTTAGTAACTGATTCATGTTTGCCACTGAAGTTATTCATTTTATTCACAGAATTGATCTTCAGTGCAAACCAAATCCTTCTTGATAACAGCCTGTTGCAAGTTCTTGCACATCAATAAAACTGATTAAAAACAGGTGGATTCTTCACATGTAGCAGTACCACCCAGCTGAATGAAATGTAGATAACTTGTATGAATTGTTAGAGGGGATGTTACTTTCCCTAGGGGCCTTACTGGAATGCTAGGATTCTCTAAAGCTGCATTTCTGAACAGAAAAAGAATCATATTTTAACTATGATACCCATATTACTTTGTTTATAAAACCTGAATTTAAGTTGGCACTGTAAAGAAGAGGAAACTCTGAAGGAAACTTAATTTTTGAAACCTGATCTCTGTGTGAAAGTCACTGTGAAACTCTGGTATAAAGATTTGAAAGGTTTCATTTAGAAACTGAAATCTACATAGCTAAGTTTTGTTGGTTTTTTGTTTCTTTTTTTAGTTTTGTGATGTCACATTTTTCAAGACTCAGTTTATCTTTCACAAAAATAAATGAGATAGCAGAATCATGAGCTGTATTTACTGAGTATTCCATTTATGAACTAAATGATCTGCTTAATCTAGTGATTTATTAGTAGTTTGATAGTTCTCTTTAATTAATAGGAGTTTTTTTTATGTGGGCTAATGATAGTGGTTTCAATCTATTTGTGAGGGGCTGTGCAGAAGGGGACATGGGGGAAGAGTAGGAGGCCAGCAGACTTTTGCTGCATTTTCATGCAGTGCCAGTGAAGTTCAGACTGCCCTCTTTTTCTCAGCAGAATGAATAGAAGGCTGGAAAAACAAATGGCACAATGAAAATTTTTTAAAGACAGAAGTACTTGTATCTAAGCCAGCTGTGAGTTTTGAAGTGCACATATCTTTGCAAATCAGACTATGCAGGGTGGTCCAAATATAATACTTGTATCTAATGTCATTGTAGCAGACCTCAAAGATGGTCTCTCTGTAAANTCAAAGATGGTCTCTCTGTAAAACAGCATATTAAAAAAAATGACCCAATATGAAGTGGAATTTATGATGTTAGTCTTTCCAAGCCTAGCCAATTTTAATTTTGGGTCTTCATTTTTTCTTGACTGACACAAGTTCTGTGCATCCTCAGAAGACAAGTTGAATAAAAGAATAAAGTAATAGAACATTGAGAATCAAACAGTAGAGCATTTCATGTATTTACCCACAGTGGGCCATAAAGTCACATCAAAATACGCATATATATGTGGATTTTAGATTTGCAGAAATCTCCAGATCTTACTAACGCTGCAGTATTTTAACTTTGCTACATCAATAATTATTTTCCGTATTCCTGTGAAGTCAGTGTTGTTACATTTGCACCAAGACTTGACATTTTATGTGGCAGGTGTGTGCTGGGGCAAAGCACTTACTGTTCATATACAATGGGAAATGCTAAGAGCAAGGCAAGTTAACATAGTCTTCTGTAACAGATTGTTCAAAAACTTTACAAAAATAAAAAATGGATCAAAAATCTCAAGTATGCTTGAGATGCTTAATAAACATTATAAGAGCATAAAATTTATTTTGAAAAATTTTTGGTCTACTTTCTGCTTTATTGCAAGCTGCATGTCTTATTTTGAAATGTACTTTTGTGCACTAGAAAAGTATAATTTATTGTAAATGTTACTTTAAAAGATTCATTTCTCAGGCAGTTGGAATTAGATTTTTTCAGAGACAAATGTTTCTTACGCACATTGCATAATCATTAGATTAAAACCGCAATTTCTCAAGCTTCTAAACCAAACTGCATTTCTTTTGCATATTGGAAGGTTTTTAAGGGGTAACATCTTCAGAACAAGGGCATGTTCATANGTTGTAACAGGAAAACATTTTTGGTCTTCTCTGTTTTTGTTTTTCTGTTCTGTAGAAAATTAAATACCCTGTATATATGAGCTATCCATGGTATGATTGCTGGTACCTCCCTGCTACAACAGCCACTGCAAAGTGATTTTATTGTACTCTGATCTACTGGAACAGTTTTTAACATGTCTTTTGCTTTACCAGCCTTTTTGCAGACTGGGAAGCCCAACAAGTGGTAACTTAGTGGTAACTTAGAATCTACTAGTGAAGTGTGGGCATTTAGCAGTGTTAGAATTTTCAAGCTGGGGTCAAAATTCATTTCTTCACATATTTCTTGACTGTTCTGTTATTTAATAAAGAAGAAACTATGCACTTCAGGAAATGGAAATCTTTATTTACGGCTATGATGGGAAAATGCAAATGAAGCAGTGAATTTTGTGGTTAGTATTTTACAGAGCAGTCACTTACTATAATTATATGTTTTACATCAGTGGAATTATCATGTTCTATTAACCAGATTATTTCCTGACTTCTTGTAGGATTCTGAGTAACAACAAGATCTTGTGGTTGAAGAATGGCTCTTTCTTCGGGCTGAGATCCCTGGAGAGACTGTGAGTAACTGATTAGCCTTGCTCCACCTTCAATTAAAAAGTCTTTGTACTTTAAATATAGAAACAAACATCAGATAATGAAGTTGAGACGTTCTGAACTGTATTGCACAGTAAGAGTTTCTAGGCAGTCATCAGGTTAAGAAACAGCATAAAAATGAGTGCATGGGGATGGACGTGGAAAATACAGGAAAGCACTGCCATCAATTTGGAACTAAAATAAACATCCAGTCAAAGGCTTGTACCACACTATGTACGCTATCACAGCGAAGACTGCTATATGTAATGGTAACACTAATATACCTGACATATAGTTTGGGTTATTTAACTGGCTGGTCTCCAATACTTTCATTTTAGTTCTATACTAGTTTTAATTTTTTCCATATTTTAATTACAATATCAACAAATTGGACAGCATTTATCACAGGAGCAAACAATGATATTGATACAGCTCCATGGCCATGTATTTCTAGCCAATATTTGGAGGAGGGAAGAGGAGCTCATGAGCAGCTTATGAATTAGGAAGAAAACTTTTGTAAGTTTCAATGGAAATAAATAAGCAGTAATAGCTGTAGTATAACAACACTACTTTCTGTATATATAGGTCAGTCATTTGAGAATAATCATGAACAAGCCTAAAAGGCTATTTTTTTTATATCTATGGGCAACTTACGGTGCCAGTACATCTAAAATGGGTAATTATGTCATGCCTATCTTACAAAATCTCCTGCAGCTTAAGCTAAATTACTTTTATACTGCTTTGTAACAATAGCTTTATTATGTAGAACTGTTGATATAAGATAGTTCCTACGTTCATGAATGCATGAATGTATTCTGTGTGGTATTAATATTTCCATATGCAAAGAAATTACATATTAAAATCGACCATAGCTAATATTTTTACTATAGCTTTGTGTGATATGCATGCTGTTTATGGTTGTGGAATAAAGTGGGTAAGTATACCATACTGAGATATTTGAATATCCTGTGATCTAAAAATAAACAACTTATTTCAAGGTTTCAAGCAATTCCTTAAGTACCTTGAAGGGTTGGATAAAGTGACTGTCAGAACATTTATGCTAAGTAATATTCGATTTTCTCTGCCTATAGTTATAGTTGTATCAAATACTTTCTTTAATGTTAAATATTAATATTTTAAATTATATGGAATATTAAATAGTATGGAATGGAGAGTGGTGTATTATTTACTAACTAATTTAATATTAGGATTAACAGCGGTATGAGGTTTGTAAAGAAGTCTACAAATATTTTAGACAAAAAAATTTAGAACGCTGGATAGGATTACAAATTTATTGCAAGAAGGGAAATTAGTAAATTAACTTGTTATGTAATGTAAGTAAATGTAAATAATGTAGTGTTTAGAACTAAAGGAAAACATTTCCTCTGAGTTTTTTTTAAGGTTTAATTTACATTCGGGAATTATACTTAGCATATACTTTTAAGAACTTTATTAGTTAACTAGTGAGAGAAATACTCCAACCTGAAAAGACATTACAAGCAAAACGTAGAACAGTGAGAAACCAGCAAAAGTGTCTTAGGTGTGTAGCGTCAAGTACCATCTCAATCTAAACCATTTTCATGTTCCTGTACTGATTTTTCACAACAGTACAGGAAAATGAGTATCATCTCCTCTGTTTATAATTCTGTTTGGCTATGGTGTTAATATAAAATCCATGAGTGGTCCATGAATTGAAGACTGTAATTCAAGTGATGACATTCTCATGATTCAGCCACTCTGTTTCTGTTTCATTTGGGGCCACTCTGGCCCCATATGCTTCTTATCAATATCTGTGAAATCCCAGTTTCAGCTGGAGGGGTGAGAACAGCTGGAATAGTCCACTAGGAGGTGAGTGTGAATGAATTACAGCTGGATGAGTGCTCCTAGCTCTTGGACGAAGGTTTCCCCAGCTTTGCCTTTTCCACAGAACCTAATTCAGAGCAGTACCTCAGGTGCTCAAAATGGAGAACTATGGCAGCAACTGCTGTCGTTACTTGTGGCTTATCAAAATGGACCAAGAACTTTCATTCCTCACCTGAAAGGAAGTACTGTGGCAGGAAAATCCAGCTTTCTTTAAAATTATGTTAATTTTACAAGATTAGGTGCTTAGGAACACGGGCGTGCTGGAGTTAAGATTTACTCATTTAATTTGGCTTTGCACTCCTTGTGGTCCCGTTCAGATCAAAAAGTAATGCGAATGCCATAGAGGAAGGAATCATGTAAGCCAGTAATTTTTTTACAGTTACCATGAGATCATAAGCTAGAAGAGTGTTAGCTTACATGGAAAATGAAATCATTCAATGTCAAACTGGAAAACTTTAGAGACGTAAAATTTCATGTGGGATTGAATGACTTGTATATTCTGGCTCTTCCCTATTCTGGAGTGCTTAAACCCTCTTTTCAGGTAAAGAATGGTTTGAAGCCCTACTCCAATAAGTGAGTGAAAACTTTCCCCGTATTATTTTGTCTTTCAATGCATGTCACAACAGGAAATGTAATAATGTCTGGTAAAAACTATATAGTAGTGATCAAAATATGTGTATGAAATATTAATATTTTTACTGGGCATTTTGTAAAAATGCTTTGAAAAACACTGTCTCACAAAAGGTGCACTTTCTGTTTTATGTATGTGTATGAACAGTGGCTCATGAGTGATCTGTAGAGCTGGCAATCACTCTCAGTTATGGTTTTCTGAAATAAAGGATTGCTGCCATGTGCTGGTTTGGAAGGGCTGGCTCACAAAGGTGACATGGCATCTGGATCATGATGTGCCTCTGTGCCACTGAGCTTACCCTGCAGTACTAACAAGTGGCATTAAGAAGTGAGGATCATAACTTAAATACCATGAGAGAATAAAAACTTTCTGTAAACTTAGATATTATGTGCTGCCCAGTTATAGGGTCCTTGAGTTGGAGTAAAATCAGAAGTGTAGGTAAGAATATAAATAAGATTTTTTTGAAGCAAGTGTGGTGAAGGAACTGTGTTTGTTAAAATATGAAGAGCTGTGGAATTTAACCAGAAGAGATCTCCAGGCCATAAATCGTATAAATGAGAATGCACACCTTGAACCCATTTCTGTGATACACCCTGTGGAGATGGCTGGCTTCACATTCAGGAGGCTGAGAATTTAGTTTGGATCTGAAGCTCAGGGCAAAGACTTGACAGCTTGTAATAATTTCAGTTCCAGTGTCTTCCCTGTCTGCAGTCAGTGTCCTGCCTTCCCAGAACAGCAGGAGTTATCACAGATATTTAAATAAGTTTTTCCTGTGTTCTGGGTACCATAAAAGAAAGGCAAGTTGGGCTTTCACAGCCCTGAAGGAGTGAGGCAGCCCTTTCAAGTAAGTCTCAGCAATCTGAAAGCTCTCATTTAGTAAAATATTTGGAGGCACCTGAACAATTGAAACGTTTATGTAATTTGGTGGTGTAGTTATTCCATAAATCAGAACAATATATTAAATAGAAAAATCTGTGATAGAGTTCTTCTTTAAGAATTATTTTTATTTATTTGTTTTTATCTTCTGGCCATGGGGTTAAGCATGCTATTACCCAAAGAACCATAGGCTAGTGCAGGTTACCAAGTTACTTGCAGATGCCTTATCATGGCAGTATGTGGTATTGATGCTGCTCCGAAGACATTCCCATCCCCCACAGTGTGCAACAGTGCCAGCTGTGGCAAGACTTTTTATGCCTGAGAATATTTGGCCAGCCACAGTCCATGGGATGCTTCCAGGGGCAGGGACTGATGTGGTTGGGCCAGGTACTCCAGCTGTGCTGGACCTAAAGCCAAGGTCCAGACTAGGGAAATAAATCTTTTGCCCTCATCCTGGTGCCAGCTGGCACAAAACAGTGTGTACTTCAGCTATTATCCACACTGCTAATTTTCTTACTTTGCACAGCAGCTACTGCACCACAGTTGCCTGGACAGCCCCTGCCCTGAGCTACCTTGCTATGTTACCTCTCACTGGGACAACCTGTCGTGGCTTCCCTGCTGAGGGCTCCTGCTGCTGTGGGATTGATTGTGTGCTTAGTATTTTCAGAAGTGGGTGTATGAAGTTACTCTCTCTCTGTTTCATTACCAAACGTCCTTTTTCATTAGGCTCATAGGAGCGTTATACCTCTGAGACTGTTGCTCCTTTGTCCCAGTGACTGAAATTCTGATGGGTTCAGAAGCTGTTGGGAGGGAACCAGCAAATAAAAATAAAGAAACATACACAAACAGTCCATGGTTGCATAAGCAGTTTCCTTGGGAAATCAGGATGAAAGATCACTAAGCAAGATTACACATATTTTTCACAGTTGAGCCAGAAGAAAAGCATTCCAGGCACTAATAAGCGGCAGTGGCTGTTTAACAGAAACTTGTTTTGTTACATTTTCTAGACAAAGAAAAATAATACTAAAGTATCTTTAAGAATTTAGCATTGAATTTATTTTTTGTTTTATTTTTGTAGCACTATAGATGAGTCTTACTCAACCAGGCCTCGCTTAGATTGTGTGTAGTTTTATTAACTGCTGCTTAGTTTCCAATCATGTGTCAGTGTTCCACAGCCACATGTTGTCCTCAGTTATTATCAGACAAGATTGCCTAAAAGCTACTTGCAGTAGATTTCAGTGGGACATTCTGCAACTATATGTTGTGGTGTGCAGTTGAAGTAGTAAAACACTGAGCTGAGGGATGAAAAGGCCTAGAAGGACAAGCATAACAAATCAGACCATAGAAAAAACGTGTTGTTATGCAATTGTTACAAAAATATGATATTTAGAAGTTCTTCAGCAAAATTCAAGTGATGGAAGCATAAAATACAAAGGTTTGACATTTTTTAACATGCAATTTATATTTTCTAAATTACTGTCCTCTTCATTTTTTTCCCTGCCCATACATTTGAAATGTGCATGTGCACACACATACAAAGAAACAGATGTTCTTCCTAGGTATTGTGAAGGATTGGAAATATGCTCAAAGAAACTGTTAAACAATTTTAATTTCAACACATTGTGTATGACATCTTTAAAGTTAGAAACTTCATAGAATAAATTTAGAAATATGTGTTCTTTTTTGGATTTTTGTAAAAACAGAAAAACACTGGTTATTATGAACTAATAATATTTCAGACTGACAGCCAGGATCCAGCTGTGAAACGTTTCTGGCTTTTTTTTTCCCCCTAGAAGATCTTGCAGCTGAAGAGTGTGGCCCTAACTTTGTGCAGGCACTTTTAACAGAAAATAAATCAATAATCTTGGAGACCTCAAATGCCACTGAGCTGTGTGTTTAGAGGAATGCTATGATGGTACTCAAGGAAAGGGCAGTTTAAAATTTAGTCTGTTTCTTAGGGCTGTTTGTTGTGTAAATAGTCATAGTATGAATAAAACTATTCTGTTTTATCTAGTTTTTGTATTTGGAGAAATATGGAGAAAGAAAACTCTATGCAAACTCCTTTCAAGCATCTGAAGTTTTCTTGCCACTTCTTGCATTTCAAATCCTGATGGATTTAGTAGGATCTCTAGGTCTAGTTAATAATGATAGCAAACAAGTTATTTCTTTATTCTCAAAGAACATAAGTACAGGTCCTGCAACCATTATTTTCTCTTTTTTAGTAATATGTCTAGGACACACGAGGAAATCTAAGCAGATTTCCATGTAAAATTTCTTACTGTGTTGGCTTGTAATTGTTTACAAAAGCTCTTTATGCTGCATTAGTTTGAAGTGATTGATCATATTCTGGTAGATGCAGAAGGATGGGAAAAGTCATGGGGAAGGATTTTTCTCCAGGAGCAAGACTGTGCTTTGTGCCTGTACTCTAAACTAGACTGAAGACAATTCATGTTCCTCTTGGCAGTCACTGAACTTTGAGTTACTCTCGTGGTTTCAGTGTCAGATGAAGAGATTATCTTTTTAATTATGATGATGCCAGTGTTTGCATGAGGCAGGAGAGTTTCCTTTGTCAGTCCTAAATGCAGCTAATGGAGCTGGCAGGTTGATATTAATTGATAGGTAGGTTTGCTTGCAATATAGTCTGTACAAAGGCACTTGTAAATACTGAGCTTAAAAAACAAAGTTCTGAAAATTCATGAATTACTGAAGTTAAGGTACTTGTTCATTCAGACACACATCTACTGCAGATAATTGGTTTGGAGGGTTGGAGACACTCAGGAGATAAAGAGCTTTACAAATACTGGAAGAGCAAACAAACCCAGTGAATGTAGGCAGTGGACAGATCAGAAAGAGGAAAGAAAATAGTTATGCATATAATAATCATTTATCACCTAAAATTAGAATAGCTTTTTGTGGAATGGTTTTTAAGGCTCATCCTGGAGCATGGAGAAAAGCAATTTCTACCAAGAAAATGAATGTTAAGCTAGTATATTGGACTGTATTCTTCAGAGCTTAACACACACAGCTCCTTAGCCATCTCTTTTTTTTATTGGTAGTAAATGCCACAGTCACCTGCAGTAAGATTTTTATTCTGGGGCTTTTAGCATATCCCTGGGTTAGAACCAGATTCCTTACCCATGCTGGGGCTCCTCCTGCATATCCCGAGGCCAGTCTGTCATTGTGGTGGCTGCAGCCCAGGGATTTTGTCTCTCTTTGGTGCTTTGTTCTCTGTCATGGTCGTAATTTTGGTCATGTTACTCAATACTGCCAATTACTGATACATTAGATATAGAAATATATATCTCTCTATATATAGACATACAATAGATATATTCTGGTACAGACAGAAGATAGGGTTGTTCTCTTTAATGAATGTGCTCTTTAAATATCTAACTTCATGTACCTGTCCATGATGATTGTAACATATGATTGAATTATTGAAAAATAATTAAATGCATTTCAAAAAAAGAGTATTCTTTTCCATAAAATCAATATAGTTCTACAAAATCAAATTTCTATAAAATCATTTTAGTCTTTTAAATTTTTAATGTCATGGATTGGTGAGATTGGTATGAGCCTGATATGAGACTGAAAGGAGGTATGAAAATGATCCTCGTAGCACCAGAATACCTTCAGTTCCTCACTGCCAAGGGTTTTTTTAGCATCAAATAAGAGTTCCTCATTAACATTTACAACATTTGAATTACATCTTGTAAATCATGCAAAACCACAAATTTAGTAATTGCAAATAAAATTTAATTTTACAATGAGAAGTTTCCCCCATCTGCTGATTAGCTAGAATTATCTTACGATTTCTGACTGACTGTTTAAGTTGAACAAAGTTTTTACCTAGCCGTATTTATTTATTGACAGATTTCTTTTGTCATTATCTGATTCTGGAAGATGTTGTATTTTAGACATTGCATTCAATTTTAGCTTTTTAGCTTCTCTATCTTTTACTTGAAGGCAATCCTTCTTAATCATAAAGGACTTTGTATAAATAGGGAATTTTATGCATGCTGTAGCAAATGCACAATGGTTAGGTAATACAATATTTATATGTTGATGTTAAACAAGAGAATCTTTTGAAAGAAGAAAATCTGCGAAAGAAGAGGCTTTTATTTGAGAGAAATTACTGGAAATCAAGGACTGTCTTAGAGTTTTTTAAAATTTTTCGTTCAATTCTTGTCTCATCACTTGATCTCTCTCTACCTCTCTGTGTTTTTTATCTGTATTACTTATTTAACGTCTCCAAATCTAGTAATATGGGGAGATCTCAGCTTATCAGGAGAGAGAAAACAATAAAAAGTATGTTGATGTTTGTGTAATGCCAATTATTTTACATTTCTACCTTATGTGGATTCATTTATGCACATTCCTGCCCTGACTGGGAAGAAACCTAATGGGCACAAATACACAAGTGCAGACAGAGGATACTGATGTTTGTTGAAAATACCTACCTGGTTACATAAGTAGCAAGAAGCAACAGCAGACCTAAGAAACCTTGGAAAATACCCAGTCCTTGGATCTGGACCTGGAAAAGCCACTGTTGTTCGTCACTGTTGGTAAAGGAGTACCGGGTGAATTGCTTTTCAAAGTATCATTTTGCTGCGGGCAGTGTTTTAATGAATTGCACAGAAGGAGGGTATCCAATTTGCTATCATTGAATAGAAATTTTGAGAAACCAGAGAAGGAGAAACAGAGGCAGGATCAATGTCACAAGTCAAACTGAAAAAACTTAATTAAAAATTGCCTTTTCATTTTAATTCTGTGGGCCT
>WEIT01030622.1:82397-94974 GCA_013389985.1 Dryoscopus gambensis | reverse complement strand
ATAAAAAATATAAAAAATAAGAACCATAATAAAGAGTCAAAGTACTCAGCTGTAAAGAATTTTTTTCCTTTACCAGACTAATTTAGACTCTCTCTCAACTGGAGAGGTGGAGCACCCAACACACTTGCCAGTAAAGCATATGTAGTGTAGGTCCAAAAGAAACCATTCTGCCACCTCACACAGCAAGATAAAGAAAAAAATCCCAATACACTCCCACAGAAAAGAGCAAACTTCCTCTAGTTCTGTCCAGTGTTAATATGCAAATAACAGTTGATCAATTACTTGAGAAAATTACAAAAGCATCATATAGTTAAAAAACCTAAACACCACTACAAACTTTTAAGCAATCCCTTCTTGAAAACAAACCTGAAGTTAAGCTTGTCATAACAAAACCTCTGTGTTTTAGTTCTTGCAGTTTTCCTTCTTGTCATTTTGGTAATCTTTAAACAAATTCCAGTTATGCTGTCAGACTTCCTAGGAGCTACACTCGGTAGAGAGGAGCCTCCACAGAGTCATTTAGAGCTTGCAGCTCTTCAGGGAAACCTAGGGAACAACTCATTGCCTTCTTGTAGGCTTTTCCACACCTCTATCTGACTCTTGCTGATCAAGTTAGGAAAGAGAAAAAGCTTTTAGCAACAGAAGTTACACAAGGCCAAGAAGAGCTGTAGAATAGAAAAGAGCAGTCCGATTGGAAGGGACCTAGAGGTTTCATCTAGTCCAAAACATACACATTGTAAAGATATTATTTCAGGAAATTTCAGTATCACACAAATGTGGTTTTAAGAAGTAAGTCCTTAGCATCTTTATCATTTCTTTGATGAGATGAAAAATGAATAACACCATCCCATCCATTCACTCCTTAACTTTTTCTATCATTGTTATACAGTAATTGGTCATTGCAGTTGATATCTTGCTCAGTACTCAAGTCCACAGAGATAACTGACACCAGTTTCACAGATGCTGTAGCCCCGTGATGTGCAAAATCCTATCATGTATAGAATTAGAAACAGAGAAGTTTAATAACTGAATACCCTGAATTTTTATAGTGTTTCTGATGCCCACAGATACAGAAACTATATACTTTAATCTAATTCAGTGGCTGCACTCCACTGGAAGTCTGTACTGGCCCTAATTTTGGTTTACTCTATGGCACCTAAAATCCTGCATACATATTAATCTTGTTTTGAGTTACATTTTCTAGTATTCTCCCAGTAACAGTCTTAGCTTAACCCTCTACTTCGAGAATAGCTAAGTCAACAAAACCTTCAATTCCCTAATAACTCAAACGTAGGGCTCTCTCACCTCTGTATATGGAGACAAATACTAATATACTTCCCACTACCAAAAAATTGATCCGTAAGTGAGAAAGCTGGAAATCTAATTTAAGTGATGACAGTAAAATTATACTAGTGAAATACGCCACACGGAAAAGACTGATAATGTCCAGCTGCAAGCACTCAGAAGAGCTAGTTTATTACAAATAGTGAAAAATCTTTTTTCTTATCATCAAAAATATTTAGAGAAAGCAGAAATACAGGATAGCTACTCCAGAGACTGGAAATCTAAACCCAGTTTGACTATAGATTTTATGTCTGACCTGAGGCAAATCAGTTACTATGTGTTCTATGATCTCCACACTGAAAAAAAAATCTTCTTTATTCTTCTCCACATGAGTCTTATTGTGACTTCTTTTTATTGAGCATCTCACTAGAGGTGGCATTTCATTTTAATCAAAAATGTTCATAAATGGCTTTTTGAAAGATAGATACTTCAGAAGTAATAAAAGTAAAACTAAAAAGACATTAGCAATTCCTATCCTTATAGATGTGAATTATGGGAAAGAATGTTGAAAAGCATAGACCTGTAAACAAAGCTGCAGGACAAAAAATTGCATTTTGAGACATAACATAACACAGAAGTTTTTAAATACTTGTACTCTATAACTAATTCTGGTACTGTAGGTTCAGGTTCAATATATTTACAATTAAGGATCATAGCTGTTTCAGAATCACGGAACAGTTCAGGTTGGAAGGTATCTTTGGAGATCCATATAGTCCAGCCCACCTCATGAAGCAGAGTCATCTGTAGCAGTTCACCTGAGGATATCTATGTTCAGTAGAATTTTGAGTATCTCCAAGGACAGAGATTCCACAACTTTCCTGGGCAAATGTTCAACCTGTCTGAATGTTCAATCACCTTCAAAAGAGGGAGGGGGGACAAATGTCAAAAATAGTTTTTTTTCTTGTGTTTTGTAGTGGATTTGTTCACAATTTTTATGTTCTGTGAGATAAGAATTAGGAGGAATGTGAAGCAGGCTCCAAATTTTAAAGAATATAAAGAAGTTTACTACTAACAGAATCAAAAGTAAAAAGAAATAATAAGAAATTAAAGCAAAACCCGTTTTTACTCCACCACCTCCCCTTTTTACCCAGCTTGCACAAAGGATAACAAACTACGATTTTGGTCAGTATTATAGTTCTTAAAAGTCTCTCCACTATTTAAGGTTTCATTTTGCTTCACGTGGTTTCCAAACTGCTCAAAGGGCAACAGACCTGCCCGGAAATTCTGCTGCAGCAAAAAGTATCTCTCCCATGAATCTTGCAGTCTTCCCACAGCCGCCAGTATGGGCCATACATGGGGTGTAATTTTTAAGGATGGGCAAATTCCAGCTTAAAAGCAACTGCTCTCTTCTTCACAAAACCTCTTAAAAGTCTCTTATAGCTCCGAGGTGACCTGGCATGGTTAAGTTTCTTTTTCCCACACGCTACACACAAAATTCTCATCCCCCCACGTCTTTAAGCAGATTAAAGAGAAAAAAGAACCGTTTGTGATACTACAGTTTTTACCACGGCCGGCAAAAAGTATTTTTAAGCTTCGCGTTGGGCGTGCAATTCCACCGCCTTTTCCCATCACCATCTTCAGCTCCGTCTCCCCTGACTTACTTTCTCTTTTCCTCTGAACTTGAAGTCGCCATGATTTTCTTTGGGCTTTATGTTGGAGACAAAAGCTCTTTCCCTTTATGCTGCTGGCTCCTCAGCTCGACTCAAGCTGCGTTGGTGGCAGAAAAAAAATCCATCGGCTCCTGCCGGGTCTGCATGGGGCAGCGCGGTGGGGGGGGCAGCAGGGGAAGCCCATCAGTCCTCAGAAAGCCGTGCCAGGTGGTCTCAGCTATGCAGCAGCTTACGGTTGTTTTCTTAGCTGCCTGCAGCTCTGAAGAGGTTCTCCCGCCACTACCCAGGGCCCATGCCCCAGGGCTGAGGAAAGGGAGGCCCAGGGCCGCTCCAAGAGACGGGCCCAGGGCCCATTTCTCCTCCCTCCCCGCAGGAGGCTCAAACACCAAAAGGGAAGTTCCCGCCTCTCCACGTGGTTTAAATATGTAAATTTCGAGAAGCGTTATTGGTCTAAATGACTGTCCATCAACTAAGGTTCAAACCACCATATGTTTAAATGTTATGGTTCTGTATTTCAATTTATGCCCATTTCCTCTTGTCCTGTCACTGGATACGACTGAGTTTGACTGTTTTCCTTACACTCCTCAGATATTTGTACATGTTCATATGATCCCCTTCAGCCTTTTCTTCTTCAGTATAAGCAGTCACAGATCCCTCAGCCTCTTGTCATATCAAAGATGCTCCAGCCTCCTAATCATCTTTGTGGCCTGTCACTGGACTATCTCCAGCATGTCCATGTCTCTCTTGTACTGAGCAGCCCAGAATGGCACAGTGCTCTGGGTGTGTCCTCACCAGGGATGAGTAGAAGGTCACCTCCCTTGACCTGCTGGAAATACTCCCAATGCAGCCCAGCATACTGTTGGTCTTCATTGCCCCATGACCTTCCTCTGCCACACTGCTTTCTATCCAGTCAGCCCCCAGCCTGTCCACTGCTACAGAGGGATGGGACTCTTCCTCATCAGATTCAGGACACTGCCTTTGCTGAACTTGATGAGGTTTCTGTTGGCCTATTCCTGCAGCCTGTCCCTCTCTGAATGGGAGCACTGCCATCTGGCACATCAGACCCTTCTCCTCACTTTGTGTTGTCCATACACTCTACAGATACACTCTTCATTATCATCCTGGCCTTAATGGAGATGTTACACAGCACTGTCCCCAGTAACAATCCCAGGAGTAAACCAGTAGTGACTGACCTCTAACTGGATTTTGTGCCACTAATCACCACATGATTTGCTCCATCACCATCCAAGGAACAGAGATGAGGCAGACTGATCTGTACTTCCCCAGATCCTCCTTCTTCCTTTTCTTGAATAAGAGTGACATTTGCTTTCTTCCAGTTCTCAGGAACCTCCCCTAGTGGCTATGACCTTGGAAAGGTAATGGAGAATGGCCTTGCAATGCCATCAAGCAGCTCCCTCAGCACTTAGATGTGTGTAGCCCAGAAGGGCCAGTGGACTTGCGTTCATGTAGTTTAAGTGTTCCCAAACTTGATGTTCCTTCACCTTCCACTACTTTCCAGCTGGTCTTGGGCACGTGGGATTGCAGAGGGCTGGTATGAACAGTAAAGACCAGGGTGAAGAAGGCATTGAGTATCTTCCCTGTCCTCTAGCACCAGGTTCCCTGCTTCATTCAGCAACAGCTACGAGTTTACCCCAGTCTTCCTCCTTCTCCTGATGTACCTGTGGAAGATCTTCTTGTTGGTCTTCACATCCTTTGCTAGATTCCACTGCAGGTGGGCTTTGGCTTTCCTAATCCCACCCCCAGGTAACTGTTTCTCTAAATTCCTTCTGGATCATTGTCATTGCTTCCACTTTTTGTACGCTTCCTTTTTATCTAAGTTTTTTCATAAGTGTCCTGTTCACCCTTGCAATACACTGCTCTTAAGACTGTAGGACTATCACAAACAGCCAGATTCTGACTCTCTCTCATTTCTGTTAGTTCTAAAAGCAAAAGCCCTTGTAGCAAAACCACACCTTGCTTTTCCTAGAATTCCTCACAAATATTACTGAGGAACCTACACCTTGCGCAATTTTTTCCCATGCAGATTTTCTTCTGTGAAAATCTAGAAGTTCCAGACAATGTCTGGAGGCCAAATTGGCGCCAGAAATTGCAGTCTCAGTTACTGTACTTTTTTGAGTTATTACATTTGGAGTTATTACTTTTGGAGTAATTAAATTTATAGGTAAGTATTTTATAGCTTGGTATATTCTGAGGAAAATTAAAGTTTGTGGTGTAGTACTAAGTGCCAAACAGATCTGAGGTTTACTTCCAGGCCACTAACAGTCTTCTGTAACCAGAGACATTATGCTGATACATTCACTTGTTTATGCAGCTACATACAAACATTACACATGTACCTACTGAACCACTCTAAATTTAGGAAACAGCTTATTACCTGTGCTGATAAGTTTCAGTATTTAAAGGGAGTTTATGAAAGAGGTACTTTTTACAAGGGCATGTAGTGTCAGGACATGGCTGACAAGGGGGAATGGCTTGAAACAAACAGGGTAGATTTAGATTAGATACAAGGAAGAAATTCTTTACTGTGAGGGTGGTGAGACACCAGAACAGGTTGCCCAAAGAAGTTATAGATTCCCCATCCCTGGCAATGTTCCAGGCCAGGTTGGATGGGGCTTTGAGCAACCCGGTCTAATAGAAGGTGTCCCTGCCCACAGCAGGGGGTTGGAACTAGACGGTCTTTAAGGCCCCTTCCAACCCAAACCACTCTATAATCCTATGAATTCCCCAAAACAGGAGGGTGCTTTTAATCCAGGACAGGGTTTCAGCTGTTTTTAGTGATTCTGATGATACAATCCTATTGTCCTTCCCAAATTGTTAGCAGCAACCTTGATGAAAACAGAATTCTCACATCACAATGAGTGGAAGAAATTTGCTCTTTTGAGACAACCCGACAGGAAAGCAGAAGAATGACATGCATCAGACCCTCCCTTCCCTTCTGTTTACTGATGAGACATAAGAGCCTGTAATTACTTTTGAATTCACATTTCCTTTGTGACCAGGCCCATTCATGTACATGCTGTTTTCTCTCATTCAGAAAACACAGTAAAGCTGCTTCTTCAAAAACAAACATCTCTGACCAGAATGTGGCAGATCAGAGTACTTCTCTGTATAAAATCAGTTTTATACACTGTGGCTCATGCTTGCCTATCGATCAAGGAACCACTTCTCTGGCTCTATATAGGCTCCAGCTCTTAGTCCATGTCCAAACCCTTGAGCCGTGAATACAACACAATGCTTCACTTCAGTCCATGGGAAAATTCGAAAGTGGATCCCCTTGAAACGTATTTCCGGGCACAGGAAGGAGGAGGAGGTAACCGGACACAGCATGGACATACCAAAGGTAAATCATGGCTCAACACTGGGAAATCTTTTCTAAGACTCCTGCATCATACAATACTATAGCACATCCCATTCCACTTGCTGTTCAACAGCTCTTATTGCTAAAATACAACAAATATAGTAGTAACTCGCTTTTCTCCTTTGATGAGTTGAGCTGTTAAATATGAATTTTGCCTTTAAACAGGTTGATGGCAATTTTTTCCATTTAAAAATTTTAAATTTCTATTAAGAAAACAGCCCTTATGTAAAACCAAGTAAAACTAGAAACATGGGATAAATGTGCTAGAATAAAACTTGACTATAGGTGTTGGGGGTTTTTCTTATCAAGGAAAGTACTTTCTATATAAAGAAGTTTTCGGTTTTATAAAACCTGCCACTTTGTATATCCATCGTATAAGAGGATTTGGCACCTTGATGGTAAGAGCATTTATGTGTTTTACAGTGTGCTTGCTCTCAGATTGTGATGCAACAGCTACTTTCTAGAGGAGCTAAAAAAGGCAAATTCTACTTCAGCTTCAATAAAACCTCAAAAGTATTCTGAAATCTTTGTTTAACAGTGTATTCTCCATACCCACTTACAAAATCAGAGGCTCATAAAGGACATAGAAGAGGCATAGAGAGATCTTTTGGTACACATTCTCCTCTGAGGTAATGCTAACTTTATACAAATTTGCAGAAACAGGCTATATATCATATTTTTCAGGTGTCCCATTTTATTATTTGAAACTTTTTCTGGCCCAGAATCATCCAACAGAGTATCAGAAACCAGAAACACACAAACAGTAGAGAGGCTGCATCTCATAAGCCTCCCTTCATTGCTTCTGTAGAGATAATCTTCACATGTTCAGTTTCCAGTCTAGGAATCTAAACAGAATAATGGCGGCTCTAAAATCTGAGTTTTCAAATGACCTGTCATTACAAAATATATAGTCCTTCTTTTCTTTCTATTTGAATGAAGTTTTCATCTGCCTTTTTCAGCTATCCTTGAATGATTCCCAGAAGGCATTTTCTTAAGATGTTTGTAAAGCCTCAGATACAGAGATTCTCTACCACTAAAATGGATTCCCTTGTGTAAACTTTTCTTGTTGCACTTTAAACTCATAAAGTGCTTTGGCAGGACGATGATACAGAGGTAAAACATCAATAAATTAACTCAAAGGCTGTTACGAAATCACAGTACTTTGTAATGACAAAGCACTCAATAGGACAACTGTTACTGTTCTTTACTTGGTACACTCCAACTTTCTTTTGTTAAAATCACTCTAACTTTTCAGCAGAAGATAATAATATGAACACACAGCTATTAAATGAGCAATAAGGTTGTTCTGCTTTTTGACCAAAGTAATTTACAATTAACCAGTCAATGTCCAAACCAAATTTACATCTAGAAATACAAAGACAGAAAATTGCAAATGGTTTTCCACATTTTCCACAGAGGATGTATGTTAAGGAAGTCTTCTATCCTCTTAGGTACTAAGATTAAGCTTAACATACAGTGCTAGAGGTAAACAGGATTATGCTCTAGAGGTAAGTATGATTATGCTCTGTGAAATTTCTCTATGAAGTACCATCTTCAACAGCATTTATGAGAGAGAAGTTCTACTCTCCTCTGGAATGCGGACCACGTGACCTATTTATTTCACTGGCCTTTCACATAAATGTGAAAAGCATGGAAAATATTTTTTAAAAAGAGATAGGGTTAATCAGATTTCCACTTATATTTCCTGATCACGTTTCTTTGGTATCTACTCTCTTCTGCTTAAAACACTTTCATCCTCATAATTGCATACTTGTGTTTAATACAGGTACAATAAGTTTCTGAGATTCATCCCATTTCTAAGCATGAAGTACTTAAGGAACATCTGGAGTTGCCGTCTTTTCCCCCTGACAAGAGCTGGAGGACTTTGCAAGATACAGCCTAGAAAATCTTGCTCATGCTGTCTCCTACGCTGGAAGGGAGGGTGCAGCCACTGTGGGGTGTTTCAGGTCAAGCAGCCAACAGTAGTTAAGTCTGAGCTGAGACAATACCCTCAGATTCTGCAATGACTGACGCACAACAGGCGTGCCTTGGGACCAGTAATTTGGAGCAGAAAGGCAGGGCAGGTCTCCTGAGCACTAAACCCACCAAGACTTCGGAGTCAGAGCATCCCATTACCTTTGCGCTGGAGGCTGAGATACATTTGAACTTTCTCCACATGCAGAGAAAGCCATAGGAAACCAGCTAAAAACAATTAAAAATACATTAATCAGATCTAAGCTGTATGATGAAAATTTTAAAACTACAGGATGATCTTCAATCTCCTTTGAATCAGCCAGATTCCAGAGACTAAACAAGGTAATTGTGGTCTTATGCTATCTTAATTCCAAGAAAAATAATGCTTTTTTAAATGCTTTTCTTAATAGAAAACCCCTTTCAATGGAATATTTAAGAAAAAAAAACTAGTTGAAAATGTCCTTTGCACAAAGGTACTGTGAGTTTATTAACTGGTTGCAGACAGTAGACAGAGGTGCTGATCACAAGGACCTGGATGAAAGAGAGGTGACAACAAAGTCAAAGCACCCATATCAAGAGTCAATTTCTGAGTCACCTGAGTAATCACCTGAACTTATCACTCAATTCTTCCAATCAGATTCCTGATATGGTCTTATTACCAGTGAGAAGTCTGGGAATAAATGTGATTAATACTCCTTTCTTTATAACACCAAAGAGATGCTTCTCAAACAATTAAGCCATCTGTACACTTTGCATCTTGCTAGTTAGGCTGGTTATTGTTGCCATTTTTACAGTTTACCGTTTTTTTCTTTTTATTGTTATTACTTACAATCCTCTTTCTATTTAAGACTCAACTTTAATGGGGTGATAGATTAATGAAAAATATAACTAAAAATTAATATTCTGATACATAAAGCACAGTGACTGAAGGCAGGGAAATGTTTTCTTTGCAGGTTAGTGGGCTTTTTTTAAAGAAGTTTTATAGTAGTTTTACTTTCTGCTGCCTTAAACACCAAACATGAAGGCAGGATGCTCCTGCTGTGACTTGGAGCATCTTTTTGATGCAATTTATATTTGGACCAAAAATGGGCTTAATCTGGTCCAGGGCACAAAGCAAGGAGTTACCACCCCAAAGAGCAACTTTAAACAATCCAGATATGAAAAGGACTTACTGAAACACCCTGAGGAAGGATTTTAGTTTTAAACTAAGGAGCAACAAAAGTTATATTACTGTTTGAATGACAAAAGGAGACATAGACAGTTAAATGGAGAGAGAAAAGTGGTGTGATATGGGTGAAATGAGAAAGAATATTATTAAGGCAGAACTGGCACAACAGAAGGGCAAGTAAGAAAAAGATCATTAAGTCAAGCATCATTGATAATGATGGGAAAAGCCATACGGAGATCAACAAGGGTCTCTTGCAGTGTGAGCCTACATCCTCCAATTTACAGCAAGCATTCAGATATGCTATGAATAATCAAGAGCTATTCACATGAACAATTAATGATTGGGAAAAACTATACTTTGGAGTCTCTGCATAAATTTGTTATTGGATACATGGTGTCCCTGAAATCATATAATTCCATTGAGCTGCTTAACTCACCTACCTAGAAACATTTTCAATAAGCAAACAAGATCAATACTGAACCAGAGAAAGAACATGCACTATCAAGAGGAGCGACATCTTTCTGGATGAGCAAGCCCCTCCAGTATTAAACAGGAGACTGCTTACCAGTAGTGAGAAGATGTACTTTATATCAAAGTAGAACATTCCTGTTGTAAGGATAGCTGGAAACTGGTTCTAACAAGTTGTCCGAAGAAGTTCAACAAAAAACTAAAAATACAACCAATCTTAAAATTCCACTAACATTCCACTAGTATGAAAAATAATAATCTATGAGCTGATTCCAAGTAGAGTATAAAAAGATATATGAACAGTAAAAACTGGGGAAAAAATGAAAAGTGGAAAGCACTGTTTATTTCAGAACAATTGTAGGACAATATTAATACAGAACTTTTTCCTGTCTCTTAAGAATGGTTCATATATTCTTATCTACAAATCAGGATTTGAATAATAAATGATGACCACTGACTACTTTTTTGTATTTAATGAAGATCAAGACAGGATTTTGAAACTGACAGAAGAAAAATCCCTCTCCACAAACTGCCCTGGCATAGTACACGATGCCAATTTTTACATGCAAAATGCAGCAGTTAGTCCAGGTCTCAATGACTGTGAAATACTATAATTAATCCTAGAAATTACCTTCTATAATTGCACTAATAGTGAGGATGGAGATAGCATGGAAGCAATTTATAGAAAGGAGCAAAATATCACCTTTCCATGGGACCCACATATAGGTGAGAATATACAATCCCAACAACCAAATGAGTTCACTTACAATGCAAGACACAAAGACAGCTCCACTATCAAACTTAGTACTACTTGTCAGGAATTTTGACAAGATTTAAATTTAAATATGACAGTGATGACTTGAACTTAAAAGGAACATCATTAACACGCACAAAAAAGATTTAATCCTCTATAAATTCTAAAATATATCATTATGAAGCAACAAATCACAAAGCAAAAGTTTTCTGCACTGTTTCAAAAAATACATTGTAATTATGTCTAAATTTATTACACATTGTGACAGCAAGAAATCACTAGGAAACAATGAACATTTTTGAAGTCTCTTTCTGAGTACTCTTGTTCTTTACTCCACTCTTTTACATAGCAGAATGTCACAGACACTTCCAGTGCATACACTGTTTCTGCACATAAAAACTACTTTGAGAGTAAATACTGCGCCTAGTACTTTAATAAAAAATAGCTGATGCCAATGAAATCTCATGTCAATGTTGTTTGTATACATTCTGGTTTATGTTTTACAGCTTATTAAAATTACTTTAAAATCCACACCTGAAATTTCCAGGTGCTGTTTCTCTAATGAAGCCATAAAAACTGTTGGAAAAGGTATTTCTTACAGCAACATTTTAAGTAACATTTTGTCACACTATTATGTGAAAAGGAGAACACATGTTGAATTTTGCAGTTTCCCTGTACTCTCCATCTAATGTCTTAAAGAAATATTAAGATAAAACACAAACACAGTGTCCCTCTAAAAATTATCCCTGTCTTTTAAGTTAAAGTAATCGACAAGAACTTTGATGTCTTTCCATATAAATTGTTCTATAGCAAATGACCACGCGGGGGTAGTAGTGTGATGCAATGCTCAGGTGCAGCCCAGCAGCACACAGCCGTGCAAGCACTGTGGCTGGGTGAAGTAAGTGCATTTCTGCAGTGGGGTTTTGAGTCTTTATAGCATAAATACTTTAACTGCAGAACGCACATACACGTGGCCAACTGCAGCACCAAAATCTGAAATTTGTGAGACTTGAGGAAGAATTGTAAGTTATCCTTTCATTCTACACAGGTTTTGTTGTAGAAAACCAGAACACTCTCAAAAAATTAACGTTTAGTGAGAACGTACATAGAAAAACCTTGGCAGTCATTTACTGGAAGTTGACATTTTCAATTGCTGAATTACAGAAGTGCAAACACTTTTGCTCAGGCAAGTTGCTAAGTTATCTGTGGTTAATAGCTTCTGCTCTCACATATATTTTTGAATTTTCTATACATGAAAGAAGATAATCAGACTTTACTGCTATTAAAAGACAAATTAATTCCTTTTTTTCTTTTTAGAGTAAAATATGGTCAATCTCTTTTCTCTTAGTTACATCAGCCAGTATCATAAATAACTCAAAAGAGTTATCTTGGGAAAGTCACTTGCCTTTTTAACCTAAGTATATAAATATTTATTCGATTCGTTTTGCACACAACGTAATAGAGAAAAAAGGTGAAAGTGGTTCCTTGCTTTTTAAATAGCTCTAAGTACATAGAAGATACAGCTCAGCTAAGCATTATAACAAATTGGTTGTGCCATATCTTTTGTTGTTACTCAGCTACATTGATTCACAGACTTCCTATTGTTTAGTCTCATATTCTATTTTTGATATAATGGAATGTATTGCAAATATGTATTGTTTTTACATATATAGGGGTCCAAAATGCATTTGATAGCAGTTATACAGCCAGAGCTTGCCAAGAGAATGCAGCCAGAAAAAGAAAGGAGTCTTTAAGTTGCCAAGCCAAGCTGAGCTATAGCCCACTGACTTGTTCCTCTCCAACCTTTTTTCCCCAATGCTTTTGCAAGTAATATGTTGCAAAGTCAAACTCCTGCCTTACTACAATCTGTGAACAGGCAGCAT
>WEIT01030622.1:59964-76812 GCA_013389985.1 Dryoscopus gambensis | reverse complement strand
ACTGATGTGTCACGTGTCTAACTGTGGAATATACAAATCAGTATAGTCTATTTACTGCCATCAGAAATTTGCATCTCCATCTACACCATAAAATTAGGGGTTGACAGCTGCTTTGCTAAATCACTTCCTTCATCTCTGTTTGATCCACAAGAGAGCTAGATCTACCTTTCACAACTGAAAGAATATATTCCTCGGTTATCCATCTTGCCTCTCTTCAAAAGATTCCAAGGGAAAAGCAGAAGACAACTCCAGGTACATCCCCTCTCACAGAGGACGTCACATGAAGTTTGCTGAAAGTATTACAGCAGAGACAAGAATAGGATTGAACTACATTTGAAGAATTATCACTTCCTGAAATTGCTACATTACTTGTAACAAAATATGTGGAACAGCAGGTACCTAAAACTGCTTCTGCAAATTTCATAAAACTATGTGCCTATGGCACTACAGGAATCTAAAGACAGATATTATAGGTGCCTATAAAATATTGCAATGCAAAAGACACTAAATAACCTGATTCACTGACCCTTCTCCCGTTGCCTTAGAAAACAGAAATATAGATGCAAGTAGTTCCTCTCCTCATGCAAAAACTAATACAGAACCACTCCCTGCTTTACAAACATTTTTTTTCTGATTAGTTCAGCCAGAGCACACCCAAACTGCAGCCCCGCTCTCCCCAGCAGCATGACCTCTCACAACCTTCCTGGTAGGCTTATGCAACCAGGAAACCAATAGCAATTCTGTGTAACTTGGCTAATTTCAACCCATCAGGCCATTTTAAATTAAAAACAAATAATCAACTCCTAATTTAGAATCAGCAAGAAAAAATTATTTGGAAAATGAGTACAAAAGCACACTGAAAATTCTGAAGGCTCTAATGTGTCTTCCTATTTTTCATTCAAAGACACAAGTGTTTCACTTCAGTTAATTGCTCCTTTCCAATTGTGAAACAGAGCATATTAGAATTCAATAACCTTTTAAAAACTGGAAAAGTTTGGATGCAATGTGTGCATTTCTGTCACAATTTCAAATGAAACTTTTTCCCCATGCTTGCACTAATCAAATGCTTTATGCCAGATTATTACTTCAATAAATCTTCAGAAATTGTATTTCATTGTTTTTACTTCAACATAACAATATCCTTCATCAGAAGACCATATAAAAATAATGTTATAATAGCTTCCTAAGAAAATAAAGCCTTTTTGAACACTTACATCCAGACAAAAAAGCTTAAGTAAAATTTGTACATGGTGAACACAGCAAATAGTTTGCAGTGTTGCTTAACTATGGAAATAGAAGTTTTCATATGGAAACAGGAGTGTGAGCTCATGAGCACAAGTGATACAATTAATGCTTACAAAAATCCTTTATGCTGCAGGTGTATCTGCACACAGTGAAGCCACATCTCCATCTTCTCTGTAAGTGACATTGGGAGACCTGATGGGGTCTTTTTCCACAACAAAAGAATATCTTCTCTTTGTGGCACCTGTCTTCATCTGGGATCAGTAGGTTCAAACCACTCCACAAAAAAATCCCAAGTGGCAACTGGGACAAAAATCGCCACCCGTAGACAACTTCATAGAAAGTTTGAGGAATTTCCCGGAAATTTCAAGAAGTTGTAGACAACTTCATGGCAAGTTTAAGGAGCTGCACACTACATACATCCTACTGCTGCAAAAAGCAGGGAAATTCTGTTTTTAGGGAGGGGATGAGAGGAAAAATCAGAGCAAGAACATTCCTCATTGTCTATTATGCATATTGATCCCTCTTCAAAATAGGCAGATGAACAGGAGAGGACAGGGAATTTTCTACACAGTGTAAGGGCGGGAGCATGAAGAGGAAAAAAAAAAAGGCCATCATCTAATTGGTTCCGCCTAAGTAATCTTACACAGGAAGAGATAAGATCTCTGGCAAACAGCTAAATTTTACTATATTTTGCTAAAAATAGCAGTTCATCTGAAGCTCTGGACAGCTGAAAATTAAAATATACTTTTTTTTCTGTGGAGGTAACTGCAGTCTGGTTTACTTTCTGTCTCCATCTGCTGGTAAGTCACACTGCCAAGTTACATAATTCAATATTTTAAAACTCTGATAAAATGTCTTTAAAATATAATAGGGTGGTATAACTTCCATTAACATCAGCAGAATTACAGCTGAGAGTTTATGGGGGAAAAAAGCCCATTAAAAGTTTTGCCTCTTCGGCTTCATTCAACATCACTTCAAATAGAATAGTAACAGTAGATGCCTGGAGCTGAAACAAATCTATGGTCTACAAATGGTTCATTTTTATCACATTCAAGTAATGATTTACTTTAGCAAGAGTAATTAATGTTATTTCTTTCAGCCTCAAGAAAAGCTTTCACTTTTGCCATCATTTTTAGTCTACTCTTATTTTCACACATAGCTAAAAATGATTCAGAGAAAATCCTCAAGTTTATACACTGAATTATCAAATAATAACAAAACTGAAAGTTCTGTACACATATACAGAGTAACTGTTTGAAGAATGACTATAAAGCACCACTGCTCACCATTTTACTGTACTTTAGTACTCAAGAGACAAATAGAAACCCCTGGCTGATCCCCAAATTGCTCTGTACTCCCACTCAAGCTTTGTAAGATAAAACCTATGTCATAAACCTGTTCATAAGCAAGCACCTGATAATGTTAAACTGACCTTAGATTCATTGCATCTGAATTTATCCAGCACCTATTTTTGTCATGAACACATTTATAATAAGCATAGCAGGTTATGGGAGGGTAACACAGTAGAGGAAAAAGGAAAAGTAAATCAATACACTAAACAGATACACATTAATATTGGTAGCCACTGGAAGAGAGGCCAGCCTGCTTGGAGCTTTCAGTTGAAGCTGCAACTCCAAACGTACTAAATATAATGTTTTCCTTTGGAAAAATTGCTTTTAATTTACAAGCCAGTCATTGAACTTTGCATCAATCCAATTTTTTCACTTCAAAGTACTGAAAAACAATAATTATTTGGAAACAGATAGGAAGCTACGCAATTTGTATTTAATATAGTAAAATAATTGCAAATAAAAAATATCATTTATCAAAATTTGCATAATCTATATTCAGCTTCTTGTCAGATTGTAAGGCTTGGTTCAAGTAAAAAACCCAAAATTTCCAATTTCCAGAGATTCTCACAAGTAAACCCTGGCAAATAAAACCTTATTCACGACTATGCACATTGACTTAGTAAAATTAATTACTTTCCTTTTTAACCCATGAATCATCTGGTTTTCATTCTGGAGAATGCCCAGAGTTCCATCTTCCTTTGTGCTGCAACATTAAACCAAGAAAATTGCCAGTGGCAAAATAAACATCATGATGCTTCATGTAAGGTTTCCAAGATTCTGGTGGGAGCTCTGTACAGAAGTATTTCTGTACTCCGGGTTACGACATTCTGTTATTTAAATATTAATAAAACAGTGATGTAAACCACATTAGAAAAGAAAACAAATCTTTTCAATTAAGTTTATTTTTAGAACAAGGCCTAGGATTCCGAATACAGCAGCATTTTCTGAACACAGTGTTTTTCCCTTAAGATTTCTCACTGGCAATATTCCATAACCTATTCGCTTTGGTGGTGGGAGGTGAACTTTTGTAAAGAGAACAGGCACCTCAGAACACTTCTAAATGGCCAGCCAACACATTCAATAGCTGCTATAAATGTTTAACACAAAATTTCAATCAAAAATAAAATTTTAATTTTTTTCATGGCATGAAACACCAAGTTTTAAGGGGTTCTTTGAAGAGCATTTAGTAAGTTAAAGTTTGAGGTACACAACAAAAAAAAATTAGCTCACAGTATAAGAAAAATGAGGCTCAGCAGTGCTATACCAAACCTAATTTATTCAGGCAACATGCAATCTGGCCTCAACCAGATTATATTATCACATCTCTGCATGGAAAAAAAAATTAAAAATCAAAAGCTGTTTTTTTAGGGGAAAAAATATTTCTTTAAGGTTTCTGGATAATAGCCAGCAGCACAGGGCTATGTCAAGATGATGGAATAACTCAACCTTACATCTCTAAGCATCATGGTCACAGGAAACAGAGGCCAAGGCTAAAATGTGACCCACTGTGGGAGGATTTCGTTAAGCTCTGAGTTTAAGCGGAGCAATTTCTTTATTAAAAAAAAAAAAAAAACCAAAGCAAAACAAAACAAAAAAACCCCAGTAGTGAAGTGCACAGGTCATACTATATTTGTTTAGTATCCATAAATTATCCACTCCCAATCTCTGTCACACTTCCACAAGGGGGACAATGTGCATGTCTCATGCATATATTCCCTCAACTGATCAGTCAGAAGTGAAACGAAGCTTTGAACTTTGTTACTCAAGAAGAGCAAACATCACCAAGAAAACACCACTGCCTCCACAGCTGAGTGTCAAAGACTCTACTGTACATTTCTTAGAAGCAGGATTTTTTCATTCCCATGAAAACACCCACTGCTGATGGACAGCTGGCATTTTAACACATGCATTAGTAATGCTTAAAGCTTAATAGCAAGCTTTTCAACAGAGGACCTGGAAGTGTTTGCTTATACGCATTCATAAATTCAATTAACATGGGATACAGGGAGCAAGAACCCCCCTGCACATTTAGGAGAAAGAGCAGAGTTCATGCCTAGTGTAGGGTTAAAGATGAAGTCTGGCAGGCAAGAACCAAAGGGAGCTGCCAAAACCTCCACTTCTCCACTTTACAAAAACCAGTCCTCCTCTGCAGCCGTGCCATTCCCACTGCCCCGTTAACCGAAGGTGCACGCGCGGGTAAGCACGAACAGAACGTGGCTCCGTAAAGGGAATCATAAATACTGTGCTCCCAAAGAATGCACAGCATGTGTAAATACTCCAAAACAAAAACAATCTGTCACTAGTGATATAGAGAGGTTTCCTAGTGGGCAAAATTCTGACACTGCTAAGAGTCAAACAGGCAAAATGTCAAAGGTAAAGTGAAAAAAGGCAAAATTAAAAGAAAAAATATCTCCCTCTCAAATCCCTAAGCATGTCTCAAGTCTATTTAATGGTCATGATTCACATAATCACATTTCTGATTACACTGATGTGCCAAGGTTTCCATTCTCAAGTGATAAACTAGAGAAGTTATTGGTCCCTCTTACTCTGCCCTGGAAAATCCAGGAATGAAAAAAAGATACAACAGGACCTATTGGAAAAATTCAATGTTTAATATGGACCTTTTATTTTTATGGTTGTATCAATAAAAGTGAGGGCAGTAAAAAAGGAGTTGAATTTTTGACACAAATTACTCCAATAAAGAAATGTACAGAAAAAAGTCATATTTAACAAAACAGAGCTTAATAATCAGGCACCTCAATGAGGACACTTCTTCCAAAAATTCTAGTTGTCCCATACAGACATATCTGGAAATATTACATCAGTGAATAGCCACAGTATTTGACAAGAAGCACAGTCCCATTCAGCAAAGATCAAAGTTGGGAATAAATGTCAAAATTAATCATAAGAAAAGCTAGCTTTTCTTCATTAGAAACTGCATATGAGCAGTAGTATACAGGCTACATACCTTATATGCATATATCTCTCTAAGGGGGAGGAAAATAGCAACAGGCATGATACTGGATTTCATCACAGGTCTGGAAGGTAAGTGAACAACTAAAAAACATGCAGACATAGAAGAAAGAAGGAGAATTCATAAACTCTCAAAAAAATGCCCAAAGGCAAAAGCAATGTTCATACAATCACACTATCAACAGTCCAAGCCTAGAACACACTTTAAGACAAACTTCATGTACATGTTTCCTAAATATGAAACATTCGAGTAAAACTGCTGACTTTCAGCCATGAACATAACTTCAAGACATCCTTGTAATAATTTTCCATGTAGTAAAACCACAGAAAAGATAACCTAGAGAACCTGAATGTTATACAAGATTTCAACCTACAGGTGAGTAGCAGCATGAACAAATATCTTATCAAAATTTAAGTAAGTCATACAGAAGGATGCAAATGTCTGCACTGCCACCCATCCCAGTGATGTCTGATTGCTCATCACAGGACAAGAGCAATTAATGGGGACAAGCAAAATCAAGAGTTTCCTGACAAATTAGGGAACCATATTGGAAGTTACGTTCCAAAGTTATTTGTTTATTGCTTTTTTCTACAACGCTTTTTGCTTCTACAGAAGCATAAGACGGAAAGGAATAGACTTCTACAGTCATTGAAAGTATACCTGCTATTTTAACATATCTCTAAGTACCACAACTGATTCAGGTACTGGTTTTGTACTTTTGAAAGTACAACCACACCAATTGGCACCGAAGATAAATAAGGAGCACATCCTCATACCTTTCAAGTGCTCTTATCCTATGCGCCAAACGTTTCTAAAATTTATGTTCATTAAAACACACCATCCAACACAAGTTTTAAGAAGTGTCTCCCCTCTCATCTCCTCATTCCACCAAGCATGAAGGGGGACATACAGAACCAAAGCTTTCTCACAGACACTGCGCCTTCAGGTGAAAAGTACCCAAAAAGTGAAAGATTTTCTCAAGAAAACCAAAATCAAACCAGAGCATGATCCTGATATCTGATAAATACTATAGACATTTCAGCTGATGGAAAAAGAAGCTAATTTTTCTGGCTTGGGACAAAATAAGTTCTATTTAAGGTCCAAAAACATGTCTGAATACACCACCTGGTTCTTTAGACTCATCAGCTTCTAAATAGTAAAGTACTGTATAGGGGGCTTAAGCTCTGATTCTACAAGTGCCCACATTCAGCCTCATCTGCCGGGTCCAGACGCACACATAGAAACAGGCTTGGGATTACCATAATATCCTGGAAGTGTCTGATCTGGCAGATGTTGTCAGCATAAATATGCACAAAACCTACAACCATACCGCCAGGAAAGCACAGAAGAGCCGTCACAATCATTTATATTGCGGGACATACAGAAGCATTGATGGTCCAGTAGGTCACAGTTTATTGTGTTGTCCCATGATTCAAGAAACCCATGATTGCACTCCATTCCTCAGCTGCAGGAGGCCCAAAGCTGTATGTCCCTTTGGAAGGGAGGAACTTCACTAGAAACTGTTTAGTCATGAAGAAACTGCCTACAGCAAAACTGAAGGTGTACCACTTGGCAAAAAATACCTAGCAATGTCCAAAGGGCTTCTGAAAAATCAACACGACTGCATGAGTCAACAGACACTTCGCCAGAAAGCATTCTATCAAAAAAAAGCACAGTTTTACTTCCAGAATTAAATAAAAATATAGTTTTATAGATGTATTTAGACCACAAAAACTTGTGAATTAGCATACCAGCTTTACATCTGTACCTTTTGACTTTTCTGTCGCTATTGTTCTTACACTGTCAACATTGTCTTATATTGTCAACATTACCTTAAAATAACCACCAGTACCCAAAAATAACTAGTTTTGAATGTGCAATGCTATATTTGACACTCATTTGTCAATTAATAATCTGGTTGTAGCACATGAGTTTTGACTTCTGAAGTCTCTTTCAATCTCTACAAGTACTTTGGGTGCTGAATTTTTTCTTTATTTAAGAGGAACTATGGCAAAAAAACCCACAATCCCCTTCTACGAGTTTAACGCTCTAATATCTAGGCTCCCAACAATCCTAAATAGATGCTTCCCTAAGTTACTGAGCTATTTAATGCCAATGAGAGGATTACATCTGTTTAAGACACAACAAAAGCATATGACACCCTGTGTTATACATCTGGATACTACTGTCATGAACAGGGAAGCAATTCTAAGAATAGCTGCCAAATTCCTCTTTTTTTCGAGCATGAACTCCTAACTGGAAACACAGCTTCTTCCTTTTCTGCAGTGATACAGCACTCCCAAAGGCAGACACAGCAATCTGTTATGCCCAGATCTTATTCAAGGTCCTCTCCATGTCAACAGCAAAAATTCCTCTTTTTTTTGATGGGAGGAGGAAGGCTGGGTTCCCAAAGAATTCACAGTTCAGCTTCCCTTTTAAGTACCTTTTCATCCCAGGACATACACAGCTATTCACAGCATCCTATCTCATCTTCCCACATTCCTATTCTTGGCTCAACTGTATGAACAGAAAAATCTCCATTTCTGCATACCCCACTTAGATGCAAACTTGGGAGCACTCCAGAACTTCATGTTAACTCAGGCACACATGAAGAATTAACCATCTGTGTTACTCCATCTGCTGCCTACTGTACTTCAGACTAGCCCAGAACAGCTTGTCACATCTCACTTTCTTGTGACCTAAAGTCAGAATGATTTTTTGTTGTTGTTGTTACAAAAAAACAATGCAACAGACTAAAATCATATGGTTTTCTGGGTTAGGAACAGCTGTTTCAGACAATGTTGCAAACAGATTTTCTTTGGCAAGTTACTGGCTGGCAAATTGTGTTTGTTATACTGTTTGTTGTCTGCAAGAACCAAATAAAAAGGACATTTCATACACTAGACAAATAAAGAAATGTAAAAATAATTGCATTTCAAAAAAACTCTTCTTTTCTTACCTGTTTCTTTAAATAGAGATGGAGACAATAGATCCAGTACACTGCATATTTAATAGCAGTTTACATTTATAAACTCTTAAGAAGCAAAAAATAATAACTATCTTCGGAAATATGTTTCTCAAACTTCCTTCTAAACAACAAGCAACCAAGGCCAAAAAGTCAATCATAAATAATTAGGAAACAAAATTACTGTTATGTTTTTCATTTCAATAACATTTCTGTCAGTGATATCATTTAGGACTGTGGCATCTTGCTTTCACTTGTGTTGTAGATAATAAAATGCTGACATATTTATGTAAGTTATTCTCAGTAGAATCAGATCTGATCCAAGAACATAAGAATGTCAAAAGTTGTTATTCTATGGCATTTGGTCTTAAAAATCAAAAAGTTCAAAAAGAGACTGTGCAAAATAGTTTCTATATTCTGCACCTGTTTTTCTTAGCTTGTCTCTATCACAATATTTCTAAAAATAACACCTTACACCTCTTCCAAATGCTCACATGTACAACTGTGTTTGAGTCAATTTAGAGGTTTCAGTGGCTCTTTGACAATGTCACCTCACAAAAGAGGAACCTGAAAGACAGAGTGGATGGAAACAATTTTTACACTGCCCAATCTCTGGTCAAAACTGAAAGTAAATGAATGACTACAGCCTTCTTATGGAGTATAAGCAGTACTGAAAAATTACAAATTTTACAAAACTGTGCGAGGAGACCATAAAGACCAGTGTGGCAAAGGCATGACTTGTGATTCAGGAACAGGAACTGAGGTCTCATCTGCTATAGACTTCTTGATAACTGCATTAAGTAACTTTTCACTTCTCTTTTATACCTTCATTTCAGAGTTAAAAATAGCAATAATTCTTTTTTATTCATAGAACAGGAAAAAGATAAATTTAGCTATTTTGATGATTCATTCAGATACAATAGCCATGGGAGACATTCTAATATCCAGAATGTAAGACAGGCAGATGTTATTGGCAGAAGTTTCAAACAATTCCCATGAATTATAAATATACACTGCAGACTACTGAACATTTAGAAGGGAACCATCTATTCTCTTAAAGAGCATTCATATCAGATGAGAAGTGGAAAGACTGCACGGCACGATGACTTTAACACAGTGTTAAATAGTATCTTGCCCTATTAAATGTTTTTCATATATCTTCCTAAATAATTTAAGAAAGTTGTTTTATGCTTCTGTGTTCTGGAAATCAGTTTAGTGCCTGCACATATGATAACAGCTTCTTAATTTACTACATTGCCTACCCATGTGGGAGCATTGCTTTACTTTACACAAGAGAGAAAGGATAACTGTAATCAGAGACTTTCTAGAGTACAATACACAGTTTATTTCTAAATATACAACCTTTCTGTTCCTGTTTAAAAAATTTTACACAAAGCAGACAATTTTCACCTGAACTGTTTAGATGAAGAGCACAATTTTAGCTGCAAGACCCCCAGAAAGAATGTTCTGAGACTGTTTAAATTATTACCTGCAAAACTGTTCAAATCTAAACAGAAATTTAAAAATTATAACAAGGACAGACAGTCTAATGTAGGTAATATATGGAACAAAGCTCAGACAGACAGAATCTCAGAGTTTTAATCCAAAGCAAAGCATCAAATCAACTACTTGATTTAGGGATTTTACCACTAGTACTTACATCTTAAATTAAAGGGTTATCTACACTTCAAAAGTGCAATTGCTCCAGTTAACCTGCAATACAGTCATTTGAATTTACAGGACTTTTACTAGAAAATATTTGAATTTTTACACATTGTTACAATGGTTTTGAAAGTGTATTTTGGCACAGAAGCACCTTCACCAACAACTTCAGCAAAGCAAGTATTTATGTCTAACTGTCGTAAAGAAATGATTGGTTATTTGTCAAGTCCTCCAACCATTAGACTTGATGTTTTTCTGACTAGCTGGACAGCCCAGCTTTTTACCTGAGTATTATAAAAGCTAGAGAATTTATGCATTGTATTAGGTCATCATGGACCCAGCATTTGCTCAAACTCTCCAGAAGAGAGGAGTGAGAATCTAAGGAAACAGCCCTGCAAACACACCCAGGTCAGTGAAGAAGCAGAGGGAGGGGGTGCTCCAGAAGCCAGAGCTGGGATTCCCCTGCAGCCCCTGGTGCAGACCATGGTGAGGCAGCTGTGCCCCTGCAGCCCATGGAGGTCCATAGAGGAGCAGAGATCCACCTGCAGCCTGTGGAGGCCCCCACACGAGAGCAGGTGGATGCCCTCCTATCCCGTGGGAAGCCCACACTGGTGCAGGCTCTAGGCAGGACCTGTGGCCTCATGGAGAGAGGAGCCCAAGCTGCAGCAGGTTTGCTGGCAAGACTTGTGACCCCATGGGAGACCTAAGCTGGAGCAGTCTCTTCCTAAAGGACTGTTACCTTTGGAAGCAACCCAAGCTGGAGCAGATCTGAAGAACTCCATAAATCTCTCGTCAAGCTTTCTAACATTGCACAATGCACACACCATCATAGGCAGTGTTGCCAATAAGGCTTCACACACAAGCAAAGCAAGATGTTTCCTGGCAAGTGATCCTAAGAAAGAGTCCCTTTGGCTCTCAAAACATTCATTAAACAGCTCATTATGCTACCCATCTTTCCCAATATCCACAGGCTTGGATTCCTTGCTCTCAGAAAAATCTTAATAAAACAGAACATAAAAACCAGAAGGTATACCAGGAAAGGCAGATCAGAGTGTGGCCATCAAATACCTAAGTTCACTTTTCAGTTTTCCAAATTCTCATTCCATTCTAATTCCTCAACTAAGGTGCAGCACCTTTCTCCCACCCATATGTCCTCACCAAAAGGCTAGAGAAGCATAATTTTGTCACCACAAAGGAAATATAAACCATTCAGAAATTTCACCTTGAGATTCCTTCCCAGGAAAAGACATGCTGATGATGCCAATAGAATCGGAAAGCTCAGCTTTAAAATCCTAATAGTTAAACTTTCCGTATGGTACTCCAGCTTATGACCAGGAAAGAAAAGTATCCTTTGATAACAGTGCAGACTTCCTCAATACAGTAGCTCTGAATTTCCACCTATCAACATTAACCAGGTCAGCTATTCATCAGACGCACACAGAAAGTAAATGAGACGTGCCAAGGTGAGAAGTTTCATGCTCTTTGTCTGCCTTAAAACACTAATGGGTACCCTGTTTCTGTATTTCTAAGGCACAATCAGGTTTCTGGGAAAGCATTTCTTGTGTCTGTGAAAGTCATCTCACATTTTCAGGACTAGCTACTCACTAAGAGTGGAAGAACTCCAAAGCAGCATCCACTGATGAACTGCAAGTTTTCTGCCAGTTCCCTGCTGCTCTGGTTCTCAGAGCACAAGTCTTGCAGCAGCCTGGTTAAAATCAGCATTGAGGAGATTAATTTCTGGCAACTTTTCAGACCTGATGGCTTTTTACCCAGTCTAGGTTCTTCCTCTATCAGCCAACATACGCTACATTGATGTCTTGAGCATAGACTGACATTTTTTTAAAGGTGAAATCTCATTTAAAGTAAACCGTTTTTGGATCTTGCCAAGGATGTGTACTAGTTTAAAATGCGTATGTTCTGTTCAGACCAGTATTTTTACTGAGATAAAATATACTGAAATGAACCAAATTTAAACTTAACTGATTGCTCAAGTTTAACTCTACTGTTTTGAAATGCTGTTTTGTATTAATCTGTACAAGTTGTCTACAAGTCCAGACACTGGGACTTAAAACTTCTGTGATTTCATTTTCTTTTCTTGTGTTTTCTTTGAGCCCAAAAGCAAAAAAAAATTGGAGGTCAGATATAGTTTTAATGAACTTGTGTTGAAAAAAATTATGGGACATGGGATTATGATTTTAAATTACAAAAGGGTAGATTTAGATTAGAAACTGCTCTAGTGAGAGGTGTCCCTGCTTATTGCAGGGGGAGTGGAACTAGGTGATCTTTAGAAGGTCCCTTCAAATCAAATCACTCTGTGGCTCTACAATTCTCCTAAAACTGGTTCAAGACCTAACTAACCTCTCCGTGACATATAACCATGGAAGGTACACTTGACATACAGAGAGATGAAGAGATCAATAAGAGTGAGAAAGGAAAGGTAAAATCAGGTCAAGGAGTTTTTCAGACCTGAACCCATGGCAAAGGTCCCCAAGCAAATTTTTGTAAGATATTTCTGGATTCAATGGTTGTTTCAAAGACTGAGGAAAAAAGGGCTAAGTCCAAAATTGATGTTTTGCTCTTAAAAGCACTGATAAATTTTCTTCAAAATCCAGTAGAAAGTGGATTTTCAACAAAATAGGTAGATTCCACAGAATAAAACCTTAATGCAAATAACATATAAGAATGTTTACCATTAGCTGGCCAGTCTGTAAAACGTCATATAAAAATCGGTCAACTCAAGGAGTGACAAAACTTCTCCCCATACTACACTTTTATCAAAACACAAGGCTTATTTGTATTTGGACCATGGAGCGTAGACTGGTCATCATCACCTTTCTTACATACTCCAGACTTCCACATGAAATGTTTCAAGCATTTTATACCCACCACATTAATGCTGAATACAAAATAGGATGTGGCTGTGTGGTGAAGTTTTCATGTTGTAGATCAGGCATAGTCATCCCAGGTCTATGAAAAAGGCATAATAACCTTCCAGAACAATTCACGTAGTACCCAGTTAGAGAGGGATCAGTTCTGTGTTGTGAGCCATTTCTGGCCACCACTCTTGATACGGGAAGGGCTTTTAGATTCTTTCAGGGGTTCTTTCCCATTGCATGAGTTTTGATATAAAGACACTAGCACAAGATGTGCACAAAACCCTCATAGAGTCTGGATGCCCAAAGAGAGCCATCACAGTGACTGATCTCTCAGAAGAAATCAACCCCCTATGAAGTGCAGCAAATTGAGTACTGACCCACAAAAGGAAAAAACAAAGAAGAAACAGGCATTGCTAATAATCACAAAATCTGGTCCAGAAAAATATGTGAAATTAACTGGGTCCTCTTTGTATATGTTATTTGTCAAAACTTCAAAATCTCAGAACTTTATTAGCATCCACCAGCAGCCCTGATATACCAAAACCTGCACCTAGTAAGGCAGCTATGACAATGTGAGGCTTAAACTTTTCTACCAACAACCTCAGCTTGCCATGCAAGAGCAGACAGCGGAAAAGGCCTATTGAGAGTCTACATACTGATGCAATCTAGAAAATCATGTTGGAACTGTCATAATTTCTGTGGTCAGCACTATCAAGGTGAAATCAATTAAAAGACATCCTATTTTTATATATATATATATATGTATATATATATACACTATGACGTCCTTTGTTTCAAACTCAATTAAGCTACCAGTATCTCCCTTTTCAAATATTTGTCTGACATTTCCCTTTATTCATATAATTCTGAGAAAAAATCTCTTTTAGTTAATATTTATCCTGGCTAAAAATAAATGAGCACTTAATTCTCAGCTGTTTCAAGCTCTAATTAAAACCAGTTCTACAGCCAGACACAGACACTATGCTAAGAAGAAACAGCCTCAAGTAACACAATGTTCATTGTTAAAGAAAGTGGTTCATAAGCAATTATATCTTGTCAGCTCTAACAGTTAATCTAACCTCTTCAATGACACCCAGTTATTTTCACACTCAACATCCTGCCACGAACCAGTAATTATGGCCTGTACTTGCTATCTCTGCTGACACTGACTTGCAGACTACAGAGACATAGGCAAATGAGCTTATAACCTTAACACAACCAAAGGACGCTAAAGCGGTTATTTTTTGCAACATGACATTTATTTCTGAAATTGTTTGGCCATTAAACAATGATCATTTCATCATTTAATCTAATTCTAAGCAAGACTCTGCTTCAAATGGAAAGCTTTTCCACTGGATCTTTTTTTTTCCTATTTGCAGCAAGTCATTAAAACAAAATTAATACATGATAAAAAAAGTGCAATGAAGAAAAAAAAACCCAACCCTGTAGATCTTATTTTGCTCCAGGGAGATTAAGATTTCTCATGCTGGAGAAGGGGGAGAAGGGAAAATGAAAGCTGGCTAGCAGTGGCTGCAGAAGTAAAGACTGCAAATCACTTCACTCATCTTCCCAAAAAAAAGTGGCAAAAGACATCAGTTTTTAACGTTTGTTTGCAATATGGCAGAATTCATGACACAACATCAGCAATAACCTTGAGAAGTCAGGGAAATATCCCTCAGGAAGACTAAGGAGAAAAACATCATCCCTGTTGTTAAAAAGAGGGTAAAGGAAGAGCCAAAGAATATTGGTCAAATTATTTTTCTTAGTAAAATTCCAAAAAATACAATACCCGTGTGTACGGAAAAGCAACATGTTCTAAAACATTTTGACAATCCCTCATGACATGCTCATCACAAGACAAGAAGTCAGTCTTGCATGGTTGTAAAAGTGGCTGGGAAACTTTGCTTGGGGAAAATATAAATGGAAACATGACTTTTAAGAATGTAATATGGGTTACTTACAGACTGTAAGACTTTGAAGGTCATAATTGAAAAATGGGCTCTCACAATAGCCAGTATCAGCAGGTATCGGAAGAGATTTCAAGTAAATACCGAAATGTCAACAGTAAGTATAAACAAAATACACTATGGGGTGCATCATTCTACAGATTTGCCTGAGGACACAAGGTATAAGCTGTGCCTGCAGATATTGCAAAAGAATTTTAGGATTTTAAGCACTAGAAGAAGGAACTGAAGAGCTGGCATGATCTCATTCAACTGATATGTACAGCTGATTAAGAAACAGAGACTTATTGTGTTACATCAACAACATTTGGTATCTCACCTGTGATTTAAATGATTTTCCTTGGAGTCTTCTCCTATTGGCAGATGATAAGCCAAGCCACAATACACCAGATCTTAAATGAATGATATTTCGAGTAGTTACTCAGGTTAGAGTCAGAAGTAGAGCTACTTTGCACATAATGTCTGGTCCTACAATTGTGCCAAACTAGGGTAGGTCTTTGAAAAGTTGTGCTTTAGTTTACTGACTAAAGTTTAATGTATGTATGTCACGTATAACCAATTCAACACATGTAACTGATATCTAAAGAAGTCTGAAGCCTGTAACCTGGATCACGTTAAGTACCAGAAGAATTTTATGTTCTCAAATAAGTTTCTTCTAAAAGACCTGAGAAATTAAAATGAAGTCTACCCAACAGATTACAATAACTTAAATTTTGCCAATTAAGCCATCTGCACAAAGGGGTCAAGTGTTTAAGGAAAGGAAGAAAATGCAAAATATTGCTAAACAAAATTTAGCTTTAAGACATCACCCTAACCCCAAACATATTTCATTAATACACTTTTCTTTTTCTGTGGCTCAGTGATGCTATCAAAGGTTTAGTTCCGAAGGACCAGTTATCTTGGTTAACCAAACCACAAAATTTAAAACTTTTCTATTCCATCTTTCATTTTCCTTTCCCATATCCACACTCTGTAGTTTGTCAACTACAAAGTGCCCAGATTTCTACTGAAAGTTCGAACTCAATCAAGAGAACTGAAAGAATTTGAATGCTGCACAGATAAGAAGTCATTACATGAAAACCACTAAAAAGCATTAAAAAGAAAGACATTGATTGCTCTCTCACTTTCTCTTATAATGAACAAGTCTTCCAATGTTCAGTTAAATTCACAGAATTCACAGAATTCACAGAATGTATGGGTTGGAAGAGACCTGCAAGATCATCGAGTCCAACCCGTGCCTGTGGTAGTGCGGATCAATTAGTTTAATTGTTATTTGGTATGTTCTAAGTTCCCCCCCACTGAGTGATAATAAAGGTTCATCCCAGTTACCACCCTTTCTCCACCCCATCCCCAAATAAAGTTAAAACCTTTCCCCTACTCCCTGTCCATCACCCAAACCACAACCCTTTATTCCAGCACCTTCCCTGTCAATCCTCAAAACCCATACCCCTGTGTCATGTCAGTCACTTCCAACCCTACCCCTACATCTGGAAAATTCTGTTATATTCGATGCTCCATTTGTTAATATGTATGTCAATCACCCTGTATTATCCCTCATTGGTTATATATATATATTATCTCACCCTTATCTCCTCCCTACTACCCCCTGATTGGTTCTGTACCCTGGCTACCACCCCTCCTATAAAATTCGCGGTAAGCCGCCAAAATTCGAATTAGTCCGACCGAGCAGGGTTCGGGCAAATAAACCGTTAACCTCGGACTGTGGTCTGGACTATTCCTTCCCTCAACCCTTTGTCCTGGACCTCGCGAACAGTGACGCGGAGCGGATCTCCCGGATCCCTCGCTGCCT
>WEIT01030622.1:24301-59826 GCA_013389985.1 Dryoscopus gambensis | reverse complement strand
TCCAGGCTAAACAACCCCAGCTCCCTCAGCCGTTCCTCAAAGGGCTTGTGTTCCAAGCCCCTCACCAGCCTCGTTGCCCTCCTCTGGACGCGCTCAAGCGTCTCAACGTCCTTCCTAAACTAAAGGGGCCCAGAACTGGACACAGCACTCAAGGTGCAGCCTCACCAGCACCAAGTACAGGGGAAGAATGACCTCCCTGCTCCTGCTGGCCACACTATTCCTGATACAGGCCAGGATGCCATTGGCCTTTTTGGCCACCTGGGCACACTGCTGGCTCATGTTCAGCCGGCTATCAACCAGTACCCCCAGGTCCCTTTCTGCCTGGGCACTGTCCAGCCACACCATCCCCAGCCTATAACATTGCAGGGGATTATTGTGGCCGAAATGCAGTACACGGCACTTGGACTTATTAAACTTCATCTTATTGGACTCTGTCCATCTATCCAACCATTCCAGGTCTCTTTGCAGAGCCCTGCTACCTTCCAACAGGTCGACACACGCTCCCAGCTTAGTGTCATCTGCAAAAGTCCCATGGAGAAGTGCATATCTAAAGAATCAAATTCTATTTTAAATCAGATTAAAATTTATTTATCCTCTCAAGAGAAAAAGGGAAAGGGAAAGGGAAAGGGAAAGGGAAAGGGAAAGGAAAAGGAAAAGGAAAAGGAAAAGGAAAAGGAAAAGGAAAAGGAAAAGGAAAAGGAAAAGGAAAAAGAAGGAAATAAAGAGACATGAAGACAATGTTGCCCCCCTCTGCATCTTCAGGCAATGGGGAAATTCTCATTATACAGTAAGTAACCAAATTCCAAGAGGTTTATAAACAAATTTAGTCTAGTCAAACAATAAATGGTGGTTCAGTAGCTAAAGAGGTTTGGATATTCATGTGCAGCTTGGAGAACTGCCTCACAAAAAAATTCTTCACAGTGCAATGTCCCAAGCACAGACATTTCACTGGGAGATCAGAAAGTGATCAAATCAAAGTATGATTTCAAGTCTTTACTATCTTCTCTCTTCCACAGAAATTTTCTTTCATTTTCTTTTGCTAAGCAAAAGACTTCTTCTCTAAGAATCAACTAAATATAGAGAAGAGGAGGATCAATCCTACAATACAGGGCACACACTGGAAAATCCTGAATATCAGCCCCATTCTGCACAAAACAGAACGAGGAGGTCATGAGTTTATAACAGGAAGTTGCTTACCCATATTAGGAGAAGACTGCCTAAAAACAGGTAATATCTTCTTCACAGAATAAGTAGAAGATAAAAAGCCTGTTTAAGGAAGACTTTGGTAGATGTACTTTCCCTTCATTCCTAGAGCTCTCCAGGAACTTAACAACAAAAAAAAAAACCACCAAAACATGTGAGTAGAGAGAGTTGTGCTATAAATAAAAATTTTTCCTACTAAAATTATTACTAGAATTTCTTGGTAAAGAGCTTCAGCTGAAAGAAGCCTGAGAGAAAGTTTGATACAATCCCCTTGCAGCCTGCAAAATACCCAGTTCTAGCCAGACTTAATACAACACCAAAACCAAATAGAGAAGCTATCTCCTGAAACAAGACAGGCCAGCAGAGACATCTAATTATACTCTGTAGCACTTTACTATTTACACAAAACAATTAAAAAAAAAAAAAAGACAAAATAAAAATCCACTCCCACTTTTCTTACAGGAAATTAAAAGCCCTAATTATACAATCAGCAGTAGCAACACAAATGTTACTATTTGGACCATGAGAAGCATTTTTCAATTGTAAGGGAAAAAAGAGAAGCAAAGAAACAAGTATTTATACTGGCTCTATCTTTATTCCAAAAATATTGTCACATTATGTTCACTGAACAATTTTTTAAGTGACAAAGTCAAGCACTAAGAAACTAACTAAACCAGAATAGTTTGGCTGACCAAGGGTTATTTAGCTCTGTAAATGACAAAAATACTTTTACAGATCTGCAGTTACAAAATGATACACTATTTCTTTCCACTGAAGCCTCAACTCCAGGTAGGTGAGACAGTGAGAAGGATATAAGCTGCTCAAAGAGCAAGAAAATCATGTATTTATTTTTGTCCTGATCGTTTGGGGATACTACACTACCCAGTCTTCCTGTTGGCTTCAGAACTGTTAATTTCCTTTTAATAAGACACTTTTCACCATCGCATCATTCAAGCATCAGTGCATGTTATCTTCTTCCCTGTGGAATAAGAACATACATTTTGCCTTGTATAATAAATGGCAGTGAATCACTGATGGAGCTGGGGACAGAACTTCAGAATAGTTGTCTCCAGTCACAAATTTACAGACTGCTAATTCCTGTAGTTCACTGATGGACTTATCATGTAATGTTCCCATGTACCTCAGGAGAAATGGTAAGAGTCCAGTTTTGCCATAAATAGCATCCAAAAAGCAGACAACTTGCAATTTTAGTGGCCATCCATCCTCAAGTTGTTTTAGCTAATCCCTTAAAGAGGAAGCAAGGCTCATATACAGCCTCCTCTGCATATCACTCATCCAGTGCATGAGCAGCCTTCCCATCCTTGTAATCCCTGGCTTCCCTACACACAGGGTGAGACATGGCACTTTCAGTATATAGCCCCAGCATCTTGCCTTCACTCTTACCAAACTTTTTGAGTCCTGTCCATCTGTTAACCATGTATTGTAAAATAAAATAAATAAAACCCCTGCTCTTCTTGGAGAAGTGATACAACTTTCTTCTTCCAAGTGTTACCATCCCCTCCCTCCTTCCCAGTAAAGCACCGTACGCTGCTGACAGAAGGTGTGGGACCAGATTTTGATAAGAATATTTGTGCTCAGGCAGTGTTTTGACAAGCTGCCAAATTCTGCAGACAACAAAAGCAACAAGAGAAAAAGAGTATCTGTTTTCAATCTTTTGTAGCTTAGCTAAAAAAACACTCTAGGATTTCAAGCAACAAAGAAAAAGGAGTTTTTTGGGCTTTGCAGCTATCTCTGCTGATTTCCAAAGGCCTGCAGTAAATAATAGACTTAATAGAGGTACAAAAATCTTTTTTAATGAAAAGTGTTAAACAACCTAGACTAGAAAAAAAGGACATCAACTGCAGATTCTTGATGCCCTTAAAAAATAATTAGAAGTGTAGTTCATCAGAAAGCAGCAGTCTGAAATCAAGCGGTAGCCATGGGCCACATAATGTGCAAATCCCAAATTTACTTCAGTGAAATGATACTTCCACATCTGTGCAATGCTGACCTCATTTCTTCCTTTCCCATCTCATACTGTTCCTGGCCTACCAACTACGTGCAATTAAAATAAAGTTGCCTGAGGCTGTATCACTTCTTGCATATGGTTGATTTTTCCCCACGCAAAGATAAGGCAGGGAAAGCAGAGGGCAGCAGCTATGAACGAGACACAATCCCTGAATTGGTAGCTACTAAAAGCGCACCCGCTGCCACCGAGAACCAGCAAAATTTTGATCCCAAGTGTTGAACTACAAAGAAAACTGCACAAAGACATCTCCATGGAGGTTTCTATGGAAAATATTCTACAATGCAGCTTCAAACAGCTTGAGGGGGGGCGGGGTTTGGGCAGAGGGAGGGAGAGGTGGAAGGCAGGGAGGTGTCACACACAGTCAAAGTCTCCAAACTTCATGTAACATGTGGCACTGAAATCTCTTTGTTCTTGTGCCCAAAATACACAGTAAGAAAGCAACACCCCTTCTTCACCAGAAAATGTGGACTATACAGGATGATAATTGTTTTAAAAATGAGTGTGACTGACTTTTCAGTAATCCTGTCAAATCATCCTCTTAGCATTACAAAACATCCACGCAGAGGCATCTTTCTTCAAAACTTTCATTATTTAAATGTTTTCAACAGGTTTGATTTGGCTCTTAATTGTCAGGAATTCATTGCTCGGAAATGTCAATATGATTAGACTGTCCTAAAACAGACATCACTGTTGCTAATGACTCAAGAGGGATTTGTGTTTCTCTGCACATCTAGTCATACTGTGGGACAAGGACAAAATGCACGTCTTTAGCCTAGAAGCTCCTCCTGAAATTCAAGCACTTTCCCCCCAGTGTCTGATCAGCTACTAGAATTAAACTTATTTTGCTAAGCATAGACAGAAGGCAGTCTCTGATGCAGCTATTACTTGGTCTATTAAAGTCTTTGAGAACTGTGATCAAGGTCTCAGCTGTCCCTAAAAATAAATTTGGCATGTTGAATATCCAGTTGAATAGGACAAGGGAGAATGGCTTTAAACAGAAAGAGAATAGGTTGAGATTAGATATGAGGAAGATATTCTTTACTGGGAGGGTGGTGAGGCACTGGATCAGGTTGCCCAAAGAAGTTGCTGATGCCCCATCCCTGGCAGTGTTCAAGGCCAGGTTGGATGAGCCCCTGAGCAACCTGGTCTAGTGGAAGGTGTCCCTGTCCATGGCAGCAGGGTTGGAACCAGATGATCTTTAAGGCCCCTTTCAACACACACCATTCTATGATTCCATGCAATAGGAATTGGAGAGCACAGAAGTGACACAGCTGGACACAGACACAATGTGGATGTGGAGAAATGCTATAGAGCTGTTCCCCCTATGGCAATCAGTGGCCCACATGTAATGGTGGGGACAAAAAATGGGGACTAGTAGGTCCATTATCCCTCATAAATATTCCCCAGCAGTGATACGGGAAAGAAAATCTATCAAACACTAAGCAAGAGGAAATTACCTCTCATTCTTCACATCAAGCACAGAAATAATTTACTCAATAGAATATTCAGTCACAAAAGAGACAGGCTCTTTCCCTAGACTAATACACCCATGAAAAAAAGTAGCTGATATTTAACTGTGCTTTCAACATGTACTGAAGAGTACAGCTGAATCCTTTTTTGGAAGGATGGGATGAACTCTACTAATACAACAAAGCTGGAAAATGTTATTTCACCCTCTGTCATCACTTCATTAGACTTCTCCCTACTGTTGAAAGCTATAAAGAACCTTAAAGACCATTTAGTTCCAATCCCAGTGCTATGGGCAGGGACACCTTCCACTAGATCAGGTTGCTCAAAGCCCCATCCTATCTGGCCTTGAATTTCTACAGGGATGGGGCATCCACAGCTTCCCTGGGCAACCTGTGCCACTGCCTCACCATCCACATTACTTTCTAACATCTAATCTAAACCTGCCCTCTTTCCTTAAAACCATTGCCTCTTGTCCTGCCACTCTCTGCCTGTATAAAAAGTCCCTCCCTCTCCATTTTGTAAGTCCCCTTGAGGTACTGTAAGGCTACAGTAAAGTCTCCCTGGAGCCTTCTCTTCTCCATGCTGAACAACCCCAGCTCTCACAGCCTGCCGTGCTGTAGGGAAGGTTTTCCACCTTTGAGGCCCTCCTCTGGACCCACTCTAAGAGGTGCACAATGCTTTGTGCTGAGGACCCCAGAGCTAGATGCAGCACTCCAGGTAGGGTCTCATAAGGGCAGAGAAGAGGGAGAATCACCTCTCTCAACCTGCTGGCCTCGCTGCTTTTGATGCAGCCCAGGATGTAGTTGGCCGCCTGGGCTGCAAGTGCACACTGTTGGCTGGCTCATTACCAGCATCTCATGTCCAGCTTTTCACCCACAACAATCTCCATGTCCTTCTCTGCAGAGCCACTCTCAGTGACTTCTTCTCCCAGTCTGTACTCCTGTCTGGGGTTGCCCCAATGCAGGTGCAGGACCTTGCACTTGGACAGTGTGGACAAAGCACCTCTCTTGATAAGATTTTGTTCTCCTTGCAAAAGCTGATGCAGGTAGGAGGCAGCACTGTGGGATCTGCCCCAATCACTCCCCCTAGCCTGCCTGGGTAGACAGTGGAGAAAAGGTTAGAAAATGCTTTTCTTTGATATATTTAAATAATGTATCTTATATATATTTATATTTATGTATTTTTATAACATATTCTTTGATATATTTATATAATACAAATATTTGATGTGTTTTATCCTTAAGTGTCTAAACCAGACCAGATATCACCCTAATGGTACCTATTTTTCCCTGCTGATTATTAAGTGGAAGTGACTGGCTCGATACTGCGAAAGATGAATATTAGCTGTGACTGTCACACTAGTCTAGACTAATTTCTGGTTTGCCTTTTTTATTCTGTTTGCTTTTCTTTGCCAGTTCTCTGTCTGAGTTACGAACTCCAATACCTATTTTCCACCACCTGATATTCATGCTTACCAAAAGTCCGTTGGACTCTCTGCACGAAAAATACCGTATCTTAGTTTAAAAAATAAAACAAGCAAACAATGAACAAACACACACAAGCCATCCTCATCACCACCCCCAACCCAACTCACAAACACAAAAGCTAATTATAAATGTAACATTTAGATCCAGAGGTTAGGTTACAGAAAACTTCAGGATTTATTTTGATCGAGGCAAATTAAAGCCAGTCCTGACAGTGAAAATCCACGCAGATGACTTGTTTTTGCAGAATTCTGTCTGCATACAAACTGCCAAAAAGATTGATGCACCCAGTGCAGGGATTACACTAACTGCAAAACAGTGATAAATAAATAAAAATATCTAGGCTTTATTTATTGCTACGCACTGTAGGTATTCATCATTATATTTCCAACTCCTGGGATTTTTGCATGTACATGTATAACATGTTCATTTCTCCTTTGCTTCTAGATTGACTGGCTACTTCCTCCCTTTGAAGACGAATAAGGAAAATGATCCATAGGAAAGATCAGACTCAAACCACTTATTGCTCACATTCTGCTTCTATAATGAAGTATCTTAAGACTGGGATTGAAGTAGCCCAAAATAGTATTTGTCGGTATCTTACTGGTAGGGCCTCAGCAGATTGCTAACGACTGCAAGTCTGAGGTCTCTACACTTCCAGAAGGGAGTGACTGTATCAATTCCCACATTTGATGGTTAAAGACAGTGAAAACAGGAAGGGAGAATATACTGGTCGTCCACAAAAATACATACACAACAGAACTACCGGAAGAAAAAATTATTTTATGTTGTTTTATATACGCTTCAGTGGTTAAATCAAATAGATCTGAATTATTTTTAAGAAAAAAGAAAACTACTCTAAAAATCTCAATAACAATAATTCTGAAGAGCTGGAAATCTAAGATTTGGTCAATGGTTAAAAATACACTCTCTGATTCCTTGCACATTCTCATCATTAGAAATATTACATGAGCCAAGTAAATGAGCTGATGGATTGACTATTTAAAGCAATGCAATTTTAAACTCTTTTCAAAATGTACAGTCATATGTGTAATAAAGCCAAGAATGTCAAGTACTCCTTCTGTTGGGGACAGTCAACCTTTAATCTTGTGCTTCAGATCACTGCAGGCAAGTTTAAGAAATCTGTCAGCTTTCACACACACTGGAAATACAGTTGTATGCTCAAAAGGGAAGGTATCCGGACATCCAGCATATGACAGCAATGAAGAGACACACATAAAAAATCTCAGTCCAGCTCATTTGGTAAAAGTTGTATCTAGCAGGATGTTTAAAAATGAACTGTTTGTTCCTTAAAGTAAATCACTGAAACATTAAAGCAGTTTTAAAAATAGCTTTTTCTAACATTCAAGAATTTACATTTTTATGTCGCTCTGTATTTACAAGTAGCTTTTCTAGCAAAACATCAATTTGACATTAAAAAAACATTCAGATCAAAGCAATGATGTGCAGAATAATCACTGAGCATCAATGACAGAAATTAATTTTAAAAATAAGTCTGTTTGAATATTCTAGCAATTTAAATATGCATTTTTTCTTAGAAGAAAAAAAAGTAACATTAGTATTACATTGATGACTCCTCCAAATGCTACCAGTTGTTAGGTGAAAGTATCTGCTGCTGTACACATACAAACATAACACAGAAGACAAAATTAATACAGCAGATAAGAGAGAAACAGATCACTTATTAAACTTTTGTTTAATATCTCTGACTAATGCTACAAGTGTACACACTGCCTTACAGTTCTTAACTGAGCAAACCAAAACAGGCAAAGATAAAAGCAAATTTTTAAAGGTTTGGGGTTTTTCCCCTCTAATAGTTATCAAGGTAGATTATCAGCAAAATAAAGAAGCAAAATCAAAGTAGAATATGAGCAGTATCATTCAGTAGACTATGAGCACAATAAAATTGAGATGATCAAAAATATACAACACCAATTATCTTCTCACACCCAGAATACACTGCACAATGAATTTAAGATTAAATCTGAGCCAGAGATCAGACCAAGGTTTACACATCTTTTAACTCAGCATACAACTGGTTTTGAAAAGGATTGTGGGCTGGAGGTAAAGGTCTTTTAGATGGAAAGCAGGCACAATTCTAAATTATGATGATTAGTATGGACTGTAAGGCACATTGCACTAATGACCTCACAAAAATACTGAACTAAAGACTTGTTTCTCAAACATATGTCTTAAAATTATTGGAGATAATCAATCAAGCTGATACACGAAAAGGAAATGTCCATTTATCACTCTGATTATCCTGCTTAACTGACTCCGTCACTGGATCTCATATCTGTGTTCATCAGCACTTTGTTTAAGAAGAGGCATTTGCCCCCAGACGTATTTTAATGGCTTTAGTATTTTCTTACAACAAACTGACAGGATTCCAGTTAATGCAGTAAGATCATTTAAAACCGTGATTCTGTTTACTCTCTCCCTTCCAGACTCAAAGGAAAAGTTAGCCTTCAGTTCTCATATGTAACTAGCTGTTCAATCCCCAAAACGGATGGAAAATTGGTTATTACGGAATAGTACCTAAGCAGATTCTTACATATAAGATATATACATCTACAAGGAAAACTCAGAAATTAAGGGGACAGTTATACCTCTAATAACTCAGTCTTAACCACACATACACACACAAAAAAAAATCTAGTTAAATTACAGGCAAGACGCTGGAAATGGATAATTAGAAAACAACCATGATCCAGAAGATGCTGTCAACTTTCAGCTGTAGTGAGTCACAGAATACTGACAGAAAGCAGTCAACCCTATCCACCAATTACACATCTGTTTAAAAACTGTAATGAAGACATGGCCTTTCTAACCAACATTAATGTCCAAACAATTTTCTCCTCTTTGAGATAAAGCAGGGATGCCACCACATGTCAATTCACCTCAATGACTTTTTGGGGTGAAAAAGAAGAGTGGGGAAAACATAGAACAAAAAAAAAAACCCCACATGCTTCTCTGCTGGCAAAACCTGTCAAAAACCCCTAACACCCCTAAATTCCCTAAAGATTTACATGCATGCCTAATACATACATTTAGCATGAGCAGATATATATACACACAGACACATGTATAAAAGCCTATATGTGTATAAAAGGCTCCATGTATGCATATAATATTAACAAATCTCAAAAAATAAATATCTATAAAAACTAATGTGCTGGTTTGGGCTGAGATAATGTTCTTCACAGTAGCTAGGAAGGTACTATGCCTTAGTTTTTTGCTGAAAACAATATTAATACAGGTATGTTTTTGTTAGAGCTGAGCAGTGTTGACACTGCATAAAGGCCTTCCCTGCCTCTCACCGCACCCCCAACAGAGAGTGGGCTGAGGGTGCACAAGGAGCTGGGAGGGGACACAGCCCGGACAGCTGACCCCAGGTGACCAAAGGGATATCCCATAGCATATAACAAAATCACAGACATGCTGAGCTGGAAGGGACACTCAAGGATCATTGAGTCAAATTCCTGGCCCTGCACAGGACATCCCCAAGTGTAACACCATGTGCCTGAGAGCGTTGTCCAAATGCTTCTTGAACTCTGTCAGCCTCGGGGCTGTGACCACTGCCCTGCTCCAGTGCCCAGCCACTCTATGGGTGAAGAACCTTTTCCTGATATCCAACCTACATCTCCCCTGACACAACTTCTGGCCATTCCCTCAGGTCCTGTCACTGGTCGCCAGAGAGAAGAGATCCGTGCCTGCCCCTCCTCTTCCCCTCACGAGGAAGCTGTAGATGGCCATGAGGTCTCCCCTCAGTCTTTTCAGGCTGAACAGACCAAGTGACCTCAGTCACCCCTCAAGATCCTCCATCATCTTTGTTGCCATCCTTTGGATGCTCTCTACAGTGTCACACTCAGCACAGAAACCTGGGGGAAGAAGGAGGAAGGGGCAGAAATTCAGAATGATGGTGCTAAGTGACCATTACATGTGATGGAGCCCTAGTTTCCTGAAGAGGACTGAAAATCTGCTTGCCCATGGGAAATAGTGAATGAATTCCTTGTTCTGCTTTGTTTGTGTGCACCTTTTGCCTTACATATTAAACTGATTTTGTCTCAACCCATGAGTTTTCTTCTCGTTTAGCCTTCCCATTCTCTTCCCAATTCCACTGGAGCGGAGTGAGCGAGCAGCATGGTGCATGGTGCTCAGTTGTTGGCTGGGGGTAAACCACAACAGTCACTGCAAAAAGCAACCACTAATGAGCACTAGATTCTAACAGGCGAGTAAGCCCCATGGCAAACATGGAAGCCTGCCAATTAATAGCTAAACGGCAATAACAGCTGTAAAGTCAATCTAGCACACTCCTCTCAAATCTGTTGTCATCTCGAACCCTTCAAGCTCCACACTGGGCACCCAAAAAATACTCTATCCCAGCCAAGAGCAGCACAGATATGCATATTTTGTATATATTTCTGTACATGTGAATATGCATTCAAATGTATTTACATATATGCACACACAGACAAAATCTCAGTCACATCTCTTCCTCAAAATTTGCATCCCAAGAATAAGGTCAAGTTTGTCTGAAGAGAACCAGATAATAAATAAATACATACATACATAGATAAATAAAATGTGATTAATTTAATTTGGACTGTGGCCTGTTTCCACAGCAGAGCACATTAACCACTATTATTTCTAGTCCTCTTTTTCACACTGCTGCTGTGTGAAATGAGGAGAGCTACTACACTGTATTCCTGTCTTCAAAGTCCCCAAAAGCACTAATTAATTCATAGGCCATAGCTTAGAAATTTATGAAAGTGAGTATCTGAAACTTAATTAAAGCAATGAAAAAACTCTACCTTTTTTGACTTACAGGGGTTACTCACTGGCCTCTTTACATCTCTAACTCAATTGTTTTATTGTATTAGTTGATTCAACTCCTAAATTTGTTAAAGCTTTCAAAACACATGAGAAAAATGTCAAAAATGAAAGTGCTTTCAAAACAAGGAACATCAGCTTTGACTGTAACTTATGCCTCAAAAAAAAAAAATAAGCTCTCAGATTCTACCCTTATATGTCCCTTTTCCTGACAACACAGGCTTTTTACTCCACATGTCAGGTGCTGACCCCCTACTTTTCATCATGAAGTATATCACCCACTACAGACAGGTGAAGTACATGAGTCAAAGAACAGTATAAATAAACTATTTTTTTTAAATGAAACCAAGCAGTAGATTTGCATGCAGTACCAATTTATCTCCAATTCACTAGACCATCCCATCTGATATACTTCAGCTATGCTCTCACCCTGTGGGGAGATGGAAGGGTTATCACCACCGTTTCACTGATGCAGAGCTTCATCCAGCTGTGTAATGCACTGAGAGAAGTTGAACAGAGTCTGGGGGCTTCATTTGGCTCTTATCCCAGGGTTTCCACTAACTGCACTGGGACTTTATTCACTGAAGTTGAACTAAAAATTCACAACAGAACTGGCAAAACATAACAATGGATTTGTTCTCATCAGCTTAACATGTGGTTTCTGAATTAACATGAGTTATAATTATTAAAACAGAGTAACCACAACAAAATAGCAAGAGCTGCCTGTCTCCAGAGTGACCAACTCTGTTTCCTACAAGTTACTGCCTTTTGCTTGCATTCATCACTTTTTTCCCCCTACAAATTGTAAACACTCAATTCTTTCTCAAGCAATTCATATTTCATGTTTTTATTGATCAGTACAGTCAACTGGCTCAGTTCTGTGCATCAGAATCTCATACACTGTAAAATGCCTCAGAGCACTACGAATTTTAGGTACAGTTACTCTATATATGGTCCCATGCATGCTGTTCTCCTTTGGATGAATAAGGAAACATTCCTTGGTAATCTGGTTAGGACAGGCTTTAAATTTTTTTTAAAAAAATCTCATAGGAAATAAAATGTCCAAGTCCCCAAATGTCATCTGCTTGATGTGCAACAGTCATCTAATCTGCATTTTTTTCTCAATTAGAAAATAATTTTTTCTCTGTTTTATGTCCCATACAAGCTGAAATTGTTCCCCTGAATAATAGGTCAATATCTTATAAAAATGTATAAATGAAAGCTTCTTCAAAAGTAGTTTTCTGAAAAAATCAAAGATACTAAAACTGTTGGAAAAAATTCTTCCCTTTTTTCATACTGCATCCAGCTGTGGGCTCCCCAGCACAGGACAGACATCAACCTGTTGGCCCTGCTCTGGATTCATACCTCTGCCCAGCGCAGCTGCCCAGAGCAATCGGGCATGCCCCATCCCTGGAAGTGTTCAAGGCCAGGCTGGATGGAGCTCTGAGCAACCTGGGCTAGTGGAAGGTGTCTCTGCCCACAGCAGGGGGGTTGGAAATGGATGATCTTTAAGGTTCCTTCCAACCCAAACCATTCTGTGGTTCTGTGCTTCTTGTATTCCAGGAACTGTTCGTATTTCTAAAAGCAGAACTGAACCTTGTGATGAAGATACATTACACTATCAAGAGGCCCAAAATAAGAAGGTATGCTTATTAAACTGTAATTTAAATTAACAACACAATTCAAGATACTGGAATCTATCCTATTGCCAAAATACTACCTTATTTTGATGGAAATTTTAACCTCATCCTTGCTCTAGTGATAGACCAGGATGGCAGTTAAGCCAGGTCTTTGTACAAATTTCAGCATTTGGGTTAAATGAAGCAGAAAGATTGGACTTTATTGTCCTTCCCACACAATTCATGCTCTACAAATAATTAGTCTTCACTTCCTGGTACACTGCAGGTCTGTTCCAACTTGCTCAGTTATAGCAACCAACACTGGTAGCACAGATCATGCCTTTCCCTCTTACTCATTCCTTCTAATCTTACGCCTTTTCAACAAAATGTATTTATTTTTCCTGCTAATATCTTTTTTCCCCCCCGTCTCATTTCGAAACAGATTGTTTCTCCTTTATCTGACCTTTTTAATTAGACTTAATAATCCAATAAAATACTTAACACCAGTGGGCAGAAAATGCTCTACTATCTAGATGAAAGCATTTGCTTCAACAGAAAAAAAAAGGATTTAAAAAATGCGGGTGTAAAAAATACAAAAACCAAGATTAAAGTATTTTTTCCGATGATGCAGCTGAGAGGAACCATGAAATCTCTAAATTTATTTCCCGAATTCCAGTCACTCAACTGGATATACTCTGTTTAAGTTCACCACTGGGTTGACATGGCATGAATACAATGGATATACAGACACACCCTAAGAGAACATCCCAGCTTTCTTCTCACTTGGTTCTGCTTCCCAATTTTTTTCCCCAATTATTTCTGAGCCAGACCAAGTTCACCACACAAGTTGCACAAACCTCCCTCTTCCTTTCCCCATTTCCTTGCTAGTTTTAAACTAGTAGACTGACGTAGCTCCCCTCTGTTAAAACGCTGTGTTTATCCCCAGTTTAACATAATTTTTTTTTTGTAAAATTAATCTCCAGCATGCTCCACAGAAGTTTTCCACATGTTCTACTTGGATAAGTCGTGTATTAGTGGGTCCTATTTTTAGCTGTTTTGCCTTACTTTACAATTTATTTCCTTAAATAGCAGTCTGGATATTGACATAGAGCGCAGATGAAAAATAAAACATATTCTCTGTTTCACATATATTTAGGAACATGGAATTTTATATTTATAAACAGGAATATCTGAACTCAGGAGTGAAATGATGAAATTTAGCATCATAAGGTTAAAATAAAAATTATTATTATAACTTGGAAATTAAAATAGATTTTTTTCTCATGGGAAATTAAACCATTTAATTTTAGACATTTTTAATGATGGAGCTGCAGCAGCCAGTATGGAATTTACTGGTAATCTTAATTACACTGTAAGCTTTTTACAGAATCCCCTTTAAACTTGAGGCACTTCAACTGAGGTGGACAGGATCTCCCTCTGGAGGCCTTCAGAGGCATCTTCGTCTCTCTCCTGACAAGGTAGGAAACTTGGTTGTAGCAACAGGTTGGCTTCTGCATGCAAATTCAGCCTAAAGATGCTCACCCTCTCCTACCAATTCTCCATCACCCATAATATTAACCAGTATTCCACCCCTCTGTCAACTATGGTGATTCAGCCTGGACCAATGAAATAACTGAGGTAAAAAAAAAAAAAAATAAAAAAAAAATTGATTTTTAAGTTATTTTCAGACCAGATCATATCAAAGATCTCATTTACAGAGAAAATCATAAACTGAACCAGCATAATTAAGAAAAGCAAATGGCAACACCAAAATAAAATTTAATTTAAAAAAACAAACCAAAAAGCATCAAAGCAAAGCACCATAGAAGGCATTAATTTCTGAGTCCCTTCCCACTCAGAATGTTCTATGAGTCTGTGATCCATCTCTAAATGCAGATACCAATAGTTAATAGAATCAGTACGGCTTCATCGTCCTGGTAGTTTGAGTGAAAAACATCGCAATGAAGATACGAAAGAAAAAGAACTTGCAAAATTTCACTTGAAATCAGAGGAAAGTGCAATTCCTAATGGTTTAGCAAAACTCTGCCCAAAACAGGGAAAAATGGTAAGCTTTCTGATAAAATATGCTCTTCAGTAAAGTTGTGATGAGAAAAAACTGGACAGAATTTTCAAATATATTAGCAAGTAATGTAACTTCATTAGTTAACAACACTGGCATAACTTCTTTAGCAAGGCAGATGTATCAAACACAGGACCAGGAGGAGGAACTTGATGGTTTTCATAGCTTTGATACAAGTTTGAATTAACCAAAATCTCCTGCAAACAATGCAATGCATTTACTTGTGAACTTTTCTGACAGATCCATTTCAGGTTTTCCCTTTGTTTCCTTATCTAGCATTTTCACTCTATATTCTAGCTAGCTGATCTTCCATCACAGTGGATGATCTTCCATCACACATAAGCATCACAGTGACAACTGTGTGCTTAATCTGCCTTAATCTTTGGGAAGTCTGTCTTTTCATCTATACGATAGTACATAACAAGATATGATAATATAAAACAAATCCCTTCTCCTGTGGGGATACTTCACTGTTTCAGAATGGGCTTCCCATTTTTACAGTACTTCTTATAGTACTTACGTGAGAAACTTAGTCAAGACTGAGATGGGAAATTTTTTCTTTGATTTTATGTTTAGTATTTTACAGTTTTTTACTAGAACTCTTTAATGAAATGAACAATTTAAAGAAGATATTTTTGAAGATGGTGATATTCAGAGTACATGCCTGCTTCATAGCAAGAAGACAGTGGAACATGCAAAATAATAGAAACATCAATAAACCAAACCTATTTAATTCTTTAATACTATACAATGCTAAAAGTTGACATTTAGTAGTCACATTTAGGAGTAACTTAGATAAAAGAAGAATGCAGCTATGTGTTCAACAGGCAACTTATCTTACCTCTTTCTGCTTTGAAAATAAAGTATTTTAAACTACCAGTTTACCTCCAAGTACACATCAGTAAGTATTCAGCAACACAGTATAATACTCTCCTTGACAGGTTCTAAATACCTATTCCAACAACGTCAAGTACACAGTTATTTCAATAAAATAAGATTTAAAGTATCTGACTTTTGTGTAAAAAGATTCAAGAGAAAGCTGATGATCTAGCTGTTGCCAAAATGTATTTCTTTAAATTGACATAATAATTAGGAAAATTAGTATGAAGGCAGCCACAAACCATGGAGCATTTCTCTTGTAATAACTCATTATGCAATGTTTTACACTAAACATTCATCACTAATCATTTTCATCTTCATGAAAATTGGGATCAAAATAAAACTAGGATAATATTTTTGTACCTCCAGCAGCAACACAAAGATGTAAGTTTGATTCCTGCACAGCAATATTCTGGATCTTTGCTATTGTTGTTGAGTATGAAAAGTTTGAGAAGAAAACATTATGAAGAAGAGGGTAAAATAGTTTCAGGTAAGTGAAATTTATATACCTGCAGTTAAAGAAAACGTAAGAAGACACGTGCTACACAAATAACAAAATATCCACTGCATATTACTAAGATAAACCAGTTACAGATAATGGCATGTATTACAGAGAAAGACAGACAGCTGCAGATCAGTACAAAAATATAATAAAATATTACAATGAAACAAAAGATAAAGTGTTAATAGACATAAGACCAGAAGAGCTGAGAAATACTGAAATCAATGTGATTTCCTCCAACATACAGATGATTATAAAACACATCTGGTTTAGAAGAAATGATGCTCACCGCACAAGATTACTGAATTTAAATGTTACTGTTGATATTAGCTCAGTTAAAAATCCATCATTCTACGACACATTTGCCTTTATAGAGAAATCTGGTTTTACAGATACACACTTAAGAGTTAACAAGCTTAATATTCTTACAATACTTACTGCTTCACTGATTCTCTAGAACTATGTCTTCGACAAAACCAAAAGTCTAGTCTAACTCTTATTCCCCAGGAGTTTTCCCCCAAATCTGCAAAATAGAAGATTTCAAATATGTACTGTGGCTATTCTGCCTCTCAAGGTCTTTATATGCCACTGCCCTCAGTCAGATTTATTACTCCTCGCATAATCTAATATAGAAAGAATTCACCCGATTGGTTAAACTGCAGAGCGAAATGTTGCTATATAAAGCAATATTTTGAGCTTCCAGCTTGGGATGTTCCATGAGCACAACACTTTGAAGGAAAAGAGAATTTCCATCTACGAATAAATAGAAAGCTACACTCCAAATATTTTCAGCTATTTGAGATATTTTTAAACATCTGCATTTCTTATCAGCACTGGCTGTTCAAACTGGAGGGAAACATGAGACGGCACCATCCAGGAGCTTGAAGATGGGAGCAGCCACTTCCGCTCCTCCTTGCTGCCTGCCCAGGGTCAGGTAAGAGATGGAGGGGTTATGAAATAGATAAATGAAACACAGAAAAGAAAGCATTTCTGCTCATCTCCCAGCACCTCTCATGTTCACACAAAAGCCTCCTTGCAATGGATGACCTCCAGCCCATGGGTAATTTAAGGACTGAAATATGAAAGGCACAAGTGACACAGGTGGGAACTCAAAATACAGAAGAGGAGAGATAATGACACATAGGAAAAAAAAAAGGAGGATGGATGCAACAACACAAGTGACTGAAGTCCAAAAGCACTGAAGTGAAGGATGGGTAAGAAAAAGCATGAAAGCAACATGCAGAAGTAAAAATACTGTAATATTTACTGAACAAAAGCCCTCTGCCTTCCCAGGTCACCTCAACCACTTGACATGACACCATAGCTTGTCTACACATCCTAAAAGCTTCTATTAACATCTTTAACTAGTGCCTATATTAAAAAAAAAATATATTTTTTTTCTTGTCTAAACGAGGAGCTGATTAAAGCAATCTTCTAATAAAGAAAAATCAGTTATTTATATTCCAGCACCAATGAATGGCACTTGCCTTTGTTCTCATTAAACGTGCCTCTTCTATACTTATTATCTATTTGCTTTTACATAAGGAAAGTAAAATGGCTTAGGTGCTCTTTACAAGATAAATTTTCCCTGTTTTGCAAACAATTTTAATTCCTAATATACAGTGCTTGCCTCTGGAGAAACCAGTTGAGCTCCTAAGTCCCATGTAAATTCAATTCACTGATATACTTAGTAAATGAAAATGCAATTCTCTTTCCCATGCTATTTTGATTCATACCTGCCATGAATATATTAAGAAAATAAATCACAAAACACTTGACACTGTGCTCCTACACAGCAGTCTTAAACTGGTAGAACTACCCTATTAAAAGTCATTTTCATGTAGTGGGAAAGGGCATGAGAAAGATTAGATCCGTGAGACTCACCTTGAACAGGGAGTGAAACCCTGACTGTGAGCATTCAGTAAGTTATTTGTGATTGAATTGCTCTTGCTATCCAAATACACAGCTACCTTGTTCAGGTTCTTATTTAACCCGCTCTTCTAAGGTAATTATTACAGCATTTTAAGAGGTGACCTAAAGGTTAGGTAGGACTTGGTAACTCCCTTCCTACTGAGCACCAAACCTGTCACCTTTTTGGAAGCAAAATAGATCATCTCCACCTACCTGGAGCAGTTACGTACACTACAGCAGAAGAGAACGAATGCACCCCGGAATGGCTAGTACACATCCAAACTAAATTATTGTGAAGAGGGATAAGGGAAGGAGCAATATCCTATAGAAATCCCTGACATCCATCAGGCTCCATGCTAGCAAGTCCCATTGCTGACTGAAAAAGCAGAAGCTGGTCAGATAATAGAAAGTGATGAAAAAGAAAAGGGATGCCCAAAGGATGGGGGTTGGAAATGAGAGTAGTGGATTTGGAGAAGCACCTTTTTCTTTCCATAGGCTATAAGAGAGAGTGTGGTAGAGGACTAACCTTGGTATCAGTGAAATGAAGCGACATGAATCCCATCTTAACTACTCCTTCTAGAGATTATAAAAGAGATAATTACATTCACAACACAAAACCTACATTTCTCTGTATTACCTTATGTTAGCTGTATTGCACAACTTTTATGTAAAACAATTTGGTTTTAGCAAAATAGGTTTTTAATAATTTTCCATATAGCTTTTATGAAAATCTGTTTTCACCTCAAAAATCACTACAGTTTTATATTCAGACTGATGGTTAAAAGCATTTCAGATGACAGATATTATCTATATTTATTTGCATCATAAAGCAATTTCTTGAAGGCAAAGCATGATAAAAAGTATGAATTCTCTAATGAAAGAGGTATTAATATTTGCATTTATGAAGCAATTATTCAAAGAAGCCTTCTTAGTAAACGTTGCATGGACATGATATGTGGACAATGTGAAGCTAAGTGGCAAGACGATTCAGCTGGAAAATTATATCGATATCAAAAAATAGACTCCCTTTTTCTCCAAAAAAACCCAAACCCAAAACCAAAAAAAACCCCAAAACCAAAAAAAACCCACTATAATTTAGACTCTTTTTCCACTGTAACACTGTTTGTTATCTGTAACAAAACAGATGGTGATCTGTTTTATTATTACCATTATTACCAGACACCTTTCCAGATACATCTGCTGTACCTCAACTCTGAACGTTATTAGTTCATGACTTTATTTGAGAAGCCTAGGAGTAAGCAGGTAAATAGAAAGTAGTTCATTAGCAGCTCCGAACAGAATATACACTAATTCAGTGTTACAACATGTAAAGTGAATGGAATTAAGAAAAGCAATTTTAGATAATGAAATTTTAAATACTTTATATTCTATTAAGTTGCTTCCAGACGCCATTGGACAAAAGACAGACAGACAGAAGCAGCTACAGAGTTAATTATCCCTCTTTCAGATCTTTCTAGTGAAATAGCCTGTTCTCTTGATAAATTGATTCACCAAAGTAATATTGAGGTTTGAAACTAGGAACTTCATTGAACAGCTGAATTAAGGCTCCATACAGTTTTTTCTCAGAAAACTTATGGTTCTGGCTTTGATAAATTTGTTGGACAAAAAGCTACAACGTGAAAAAAAAAACAACTTAGTGGAGTGATCATTAAAAATACACCTATTTCAAGGTCATCTATGAGTTTTTACTGCCATCCAGTCCCCAAAACCATTGACACATTCACTGGGAAAAAATGCTGGGTGCTGCCAAGGTATATTGTTTATTGGCATAGAGACCAAGAACTCAAATGAGTAGTTCCATCAGGTATGCATCCAGCATAAACCAAACATCATTTGCAATGAAATGATGTAACAAATGTAGAGGCTAAAAGAAAAAGAAGCTGTGGAACAGAAGCAAGAACAGTGCTCCCAATAACACAGGGATGGGAGGAGATTCCTAGGCACTAACTCAGGCCACAGCAGTAAAATACTGATTGTGGAGTGTGCCACTGTTCCGTGAATCGTTATTTCCTTTGACACTGTCAAAGATTGGCTGGCATCTGCTCCTGACAGGTGTGGGAATGCCACGGCCAGTGCCAGTGCAGCCCTGCTGACTCACTGTGGCAGGTGCTGCCCATCAGTTCCCCCCAGAAAAGGGAAGCTGACCCCTCCAGCCATGCCACTCATAGCTGAGAAACAGAGAGGAACCTTAAATGCCTGGCAGATGCCCAGCCAAATTGCTGCATCCAAAGGTCATTCTCTGGGGTCATCTTACTGAAAACTCATTGACACTTACTGTACATTCTTTTCTTCTGGTTAAACACTTCCAACAGGAGAAGCTGTCCGTGGACACAAACAGGACTATGGACATTTCACAAGTCCCACAATAATAAAATACTTGAGCAAGTGAGATTTCAAAAAGCAGAGCCAGTTCTTACCCTGTCACCTTTGTCTGCAAAATCAAAGTTCTCTTAGAGGCAACTGTGCTCATGTAACAGAAGTGATCTCTTTTTAATTGCTTTTCCAATTAATTGGTTTACAAGGCTTTCTTCATTTCCTGCAAGGATAAGAGGGTCATATTCTGTATCATACCCATGAATTTGCCGAGATTAAGAACTTCCATTTACTTCATTCACTAAAATTCACAAGAAGATGTTCGCAAGAAAAGATTAAAGGTTTGTGGTTTGAATCACTGGGGCAGATCTACAGCGGTCTTTTGCTGGTAGTCTGGGAGCTCAAAACAAAACAGACATCATCCCAACATCCTTTCCAGCATGAAGTCTTTTGATCTTCCTCTCATGGAACAGTTCAGAAGCTTCATAATGAGGCAGAAAAGACCTCTCTTTATTCCACTCCAAAACCCATGTAAATCTGGCTCTTTCTCCCCTTCCCAAGGGCTTCTATCTTGCCTCCAACTTGTCTCAAAAATCATCAGATAAGCCAGGCTTGTGTATGCACTGATGGGTAGGTAAACAGACAGATTTTCCATGTAATGTCTTTGTAACAGCCTCTCCAGACATGCTGTTCTCTCTTTTGGGGAATGATTTCTCTCTAGAGGAGGATCCAGGTTGTCCTTTGGGATTCCTGAGTTTGTCATAGCTGCCTCTTCTTATTCTTCTTGCTTGGGAATGGAAAAGATTTTGATCTTCACCAAAACAGTCATGAACCGAGGTTTGGTGGCATAACAACCATTAGGCAGCCAGCCTCTACCTCCTTTTCCTCCAGGTGAGCATAGCAAAAGGCACAAAACAACCCTGAACCCAAGAAATAATACTCCATTATAACATATAATAAACCTATAAATAGTGAAAATTCAGAACTACCAAGTGAAACATTTAAAATCTTTACATGCAAACCTCTCCTTAACTACCTCAAAAGAGGTAAGGGTAAATCCCTTTGTGCATGGGCAATTCTCAGGGTTTTCCTCGATTGTACATGTTCTTCAGAAACTCTTTCATCTCATTCCATCACTTCTATGGTTTCCCTGCTCTCCTGCACTTTACCAAAAACTAAAGGTACCAATTCCCCTTTCCACTCCTCACCAGGAAGCAAGAGGCAAAAAAGAGTAAGCAATCTGTCTTCTGTCCTGCTTCCCACACTCCCATTCATCTCAGGAAAAAAAAGACAGTATTTGTACAGGTAACTATGAATAAATCAATTTAAATACTTCTACCATCTGTCATAGTGTTTGTTTCCTAAAGCAATCAGTGATATGAAAACCTGGTATAAGTTGGCTCTTCTTGGAGGTCCAGAAACTGCTTGTGAGAACAGCATACAAAGCACATTGAAGAGGTGTCAAAATGGATGTTAAGTCTCCCAAAGCAGTAAGTCATATACCTTCATTTTCACAGCAATCAAAATCTCATCTCCTAAGAAATTACTGCTTTTTGGCAGCACATATATTAGCAGGATATGAATATTAGCCTTGTCCTTGAACTCAGATTTCTGTTTAAGGCAAAATAAAGTTACCCAGGCCCTTTGTTTTATTCTCCAACTTCTGCTCTGTTCATGATTACAGACTGCTTTAAACACTCTCAAATTTTCAAGAGCATTCAGCACCAACAATTCCCATTTAGGCAAGCAAATAAGTTACTTTGGATTTGTTGGATGCTGCATGTTCTTGAAGAGCTGACCCAACTACTACTTCTGTACCATCTCACATACTGTTCACTGGATTTAAAGATGACATTGACACACAGAGAGTGCACTACTCGGAGGAACTTTGTTAGGCACACAGGGAGAACAGTTCTGTTGTGGTACAAAAATGCCTTTTGTAATGACACTCTCTTCCACATATCTCTGAACTTAAAGTGTTCAAATTAAATACCTTGTACAGATTTCGATACCAAAAATAAAATAAAACTTCCTGAGTACCCTCATTTTTCAAATACTTCCACAATTCCTCTTTGGTTATAGCAGGTCATGAAATAGACACTTGCTCTTCTATCTGTACATGTGTTTTAATTTGATACTTTCTTGATACTAAAACACTTGAGAGTGGTCATCATTGAATGACTCAAGAGACTATGCCACAATTAAAATTACACAGCTTTTGCTTCTGGCCTTTTATTAAGAAGGTAAGAATTCACATTCTTCTGAAAACTAAAGGGGAGGCACGGACCTTCCCAGTTGTTGTCATGGATACAGCTGCTGAGAAAAATGTCATTGTACCCCTGCAGATAAATGTGTGTGACAACTGCTTGGAATACGTGGTGGTAAAGCCACCACGGATGTTAAACATTCTCACATGGCTACCAGGTTCCTCTTGAAAGGTACACTAATTTTTTTAAAAAATAAAGAAAAAAAGAAAAAAGATATTTTTAAACATAAAGGTTATAGCATGAAGGAAGAAAAGGCTAAGCAGTTAAAAAAAAATGTTGGCACTTTTATAGTTCATGATGTCATGGAGGAAAAAATATTATGGAACAATAGTATGAGTAAAGGATCAAGTGTCAGCCCAACTTCGAGTTATCTGGATTTTGTCAGTGTGTGTTATAACAGTATTGTTAGCTACAATAACTGTATTTCCTAGGTCAATGGACAATTAAAAACAAAACAAACAAATAAAAAAGGCAACAAACACACACTGGAAAATTCTGTACCAGGGAAGTTCTGATCCCAATTAGACCATCTCAAAGTGTCTGCATTTTTACCTGGACTAGGGCATTTTGAATCTCCTTGTGCTTCAGCTTTACACTGTTTACTGAGGACACAGATTACAAAAAAAATGAAGAGGTTGAAAACAGGAGACAGTTCTTCACTGAATCATAGAGTCGTAGAATGGCTTGGGTTCGAGGGGACCTTAAAGATTATCTAGGTCCAACCCCCCTGCCATTTTCCACTTCCACTGACCTCAGATCCTGAACGAAGTAAGGCAATTACCAGGATGCTTCTGAAGTGTTGCTGCACATTGCTTAGTGGTACTCCATTGTACCATGCAGGTAGGAAAAGGCAAATACTGTCCCTACACAGAACATGCAAGGCTTTGGATTCTCCTCTCCTGGTCAAGTGGAAGCACACAATACCCTCTCCCTCTTCATGTAATCTTTCAGATACCACACTCCTAAATAAGCACAGAGAGAAGGGAAGGCAGGCTACTCCTAGGGCAATCATTACTTTGAGTGAGGAAGAAAAACACCAAAGGCTGGTTAGGATGCAGAAAGGTGAGTTTGGTAGTGACACAAACAAAGACAAACAAGAAAAGAGGAGGAGTAGAAAAGAGGCCTGCAAGCAGTGTAGAAGAAATCCTCCCAGACTGAGGAGCTAATTCACCACTGTGCAAAGACCAAAGAAATAAGGAAGCAGAACTGACCACCCTGTTGTAAATCTCTCCTCCTAAGTATTTTGGGACAGGCCTAAACAATATAACACCGTATTTTGCTGAGGTATGTGAGCTATTGCTAAATGAAGCACGTTGGAACCGGAAGCAAGATAACTGCTTTAGCATGATGTAATACCCCAATTAATTAGCTCTGTTAAGAACAAAGCCCAAGAAGGCTGCACTGGATTCAGAAGGCAAGCAGTTCGTTTAGGGCTACCTAGGGCACCTCACTGCAGCACTGCTCTCCTCCAGAGAGACATCTCCTTGACATTAACAGCTAAAGTGGTAAAGGATGATACAATAAAAACCATCATCATCATCATCACCACCACATGCAGAGGCACAGTTTCACTGGAAAAGTAGCTGTGAAGTACATGCTGTAAAAAAGAAAGGTGATAGCATCCACTTACACCCCAAAAAGGCTGATTGTTTCACCAAAGTTGGAAGAGAGCTCCTCCATTCGATGAGCAGGCAGATCCTGACTGGGAACAGATTTCTACACTTCTGCTTTCACCACAGGCCATGATGTTCTTCCTAGCCAAGAAAATAGCTGTTGATCAGCATTCTGCCATATCTGATCATCACTATGGCCCAGCAGCCTACCCTGGTGTTCACTGCAACACAAGCCCTTTGAAGCTATCCAGTTGTTTTAGAAAAGAAAAGACGCAAGAACAGAAAACAACTTCAAACAGCTCCCCCATGGCAGGTATCCCCTCTTCCCACCACTATAACCAACAGTTTGACACAGGCCTCTCAAACAGGCATTTGACATAATGACTAATTGGTACACAATTTGACTAAAGAAAATAATCAAAAGGCATTTTAAATGAGTGCTCAATAGATTATTTAGTACTCATCCTAACTTGTGAGTTATAACTTCCTTCTTCAGGAATTAAAATGTTTTCTGAAGAATCCCCAAGCTCATTTGAGAGAAGAAACAAAAAAAAAGTGAAGAAAAGAGAAAAAAAATAATTTGGCCTTTCTAGTTTGACAGATAAACTTTAAATTCAAGTCTTAAGTACAGATAATTATAGCATCACAATATACATTTCAGAACCATATGCCTGTGAAAATGAAAGTTTCTTAATAGTTACAGAAGGCTTTCCAGTAACTTGAATCTACATCCTAGTCCTTTGATCCCAGCTTACTACACCTTCCCTGTTTGTGTAGCAAATGATTAGGGTAATAAATGTTCTAAAATCAAAATAAGTTCTTATCCTCAAAACACATATAAAGCTTAGAACATCATCATTTCACTCCTGAGAGATGGAAAGGGGTAGCTGGATTTTTAAAATATGCAGTCACGTTTTACTATTTGACCTCCAACAGCAGCAATTAGAAATATACTAAATACGTGGAAGAGACACACCTGAAGAAAACAAGGAAAGCAAACAAGGAGTGTCTCAGCAGCTACAGATTGCAGAAAAATAACAAAAAATTTCAGAGACCAAACACTGCCCTCAAGGCAATATGGTCTCTTTTAAGATCCACCCACAGAATCACGGCTGTCCTGTAAGCACCTCTCTTCCGGGAGAAAAGCTGTCACAAAGCCATTACAACATGCAATACCTGATATGGTGCTGAGAGGGAACTCCCACAGGTCATTTTCCTGAGCAAGTCACCCCATGGTATTTCTAGGCACACATGTGCAGTGGCCAGCAAAATCTACAGGCACTTAAATCCTGCTTCTTATTTGCTATAGAATTGTGCAGTGTGATCTATTTACTATGAGCACAGGTTAGGCGCATACTAAGAACTCTGCATGAAGCACTAAAATCACACTTCTCACTCTCACTTCTGCTCCACAGATACTCCTTATTTCTGTGTGTCTTGTTCCCTGCCCGAAGCAGGAGCTTACACACAAGTGATTTAAGTACTATGTCCTTCTTTGCTGACGCACTGAATACCCTCTCCTTCACTAAGCCTTCACTTAAGCTTCTGTTGGCTGTCATGACACATGAAGACACCCTTAGAAGCTGTAAGAATAGTCCTGTTCATTGGCAACAGTATGCCCATGTCAAGGCCAAAACAAAAGACTTAGAGGTCACTGAAACAGACAGTCAAGTTAAGCACTCACTGGGATGTGTACTTCCAGGTCTCCAAGACATCGCCCCAAAAAATCTGTTCTTACATTACTTTGTTTGCAAACAATCCTCTGCCTCTGCTTTGATCTACCTTCAAAAGAAAGCTGTTCCACACATTAAATTCCATTTCAACGGCACTGATGAAATGTGCAGAGTACCATTTGCATCCTGCACTCTTTTACATTGAAGCTTTTAGGAACATTAAGCATATCTATCCCCATTGTTCAAATCCCAGGATGCTGACATTTCAAATCAAACTCTCCTCTATGCAACTTGTGAAAATAACAAAGATAAAAACCTCCAACCAATGCTCAGGCAGCTGCTTGCCTATATGCAATGAACCCAGCACAGGTTGCCAAGAGACTGCAATGATGAACAGCATTTATTCCTGAATACTCTCAAATGAGCATTCACTATATATTAACTTTGAGCAATAAAACATGCAAGACCACATTCTTGATTCAGTTTGGAATTCGTTTTATTGCCGATATATGAAAGCAGACAATTTTAACAGACATGCGATGATGTTCTTAATTGGTAAAAAAATAAAACACAACAAACAACTTTGAGAATAAGCAATTTTCAGACAGCATGTATAGAAATTCCCCATGTAAGCTCCACTCCCTAGAGTAAAAATTAAGTGCAGATGAAATTTAGGAGGCTCTAAAGAACAGAAAAACTAAGTCTATTATAAGATACAGCTAGAGATTTTCAAACTTTCCATCTAAAAATAAGGCAATTTAGCAATTAAAACAAAAGCCACCATTAAACCTTAGGTGTCAGAACATTTTTCCTTATTTGTAACTATCAAGACGAATAATAATTTTATAAACCGTGTACTACCCAAAGAACAAAAGTTCTTTTAGATATGTTTCTAATATAACCTTGCATACATTCTTAGGCCCTAATCATTGATCAAATTTTTCAAGCAAAATTCAGTGCTACCAACCACTTTTTTTTCCATGGATATCGCATATTTTTGTCACATAGCTTAGTATAAATTTCTTTTTCTTTAAATTACATTACATATCTCTCCATTGAAAGAAAAACACAGAAGTGCTTTTCTGTACATGACAAAATTCTGCACATACCAAGAATCAGAGGTTTAGTATTGCTTAACCCCTTGGGGAGAAGAGCTGGAATCACTATTTCTCCACCATCATATGCTGTGGTAAAACTGACTTGTGGTGTTAGCAACATACGACAAAGTTTATGTGGTTGAAGGTTAAATAAAATGAAAGACGAAGCTTGGGCTCAAACAGGAGACGTAGTCTATCAGCTAAACTGCACAGCTTGAAAAGCTGTATAGTAATTCCTGTGATAAACAACTTACCAGAGGGATAGCATTAAAAGTATAACCAGAACATGAATGGCCAAGAAGTCTAGCAGCCTACATTTTATCAAGTTCCTGTGCCACGCATTTTGTTGCTGCATTTGTACGGGTATTTTTCTGTACCATACTCATGACTTCTGAGTCATCTGTCACCATCTTCAAGAGGTGAATATTCACCTCCATGGCCAAACTTGGTGATGTTGGAAGAACGGTGAAGATGGTGTAGCAATATCCAGGCACCTTCACCTGCATCTTGATCAACTGCACCTTTGTCAAATCCTAGGTCATCAAATGAGATACAGAATGTCACCAGAAACAAAAAAATAAACAAAACAAAAAAATAAAGGGGACAATCATTTCAATTCTTGCAATTTCCTTTTATGGCACATCCCAGCTCCCCTGGGCCCTGAGTCGCTCTTCAAATTCTAGCTTTCAAATATTAACTAAATCAGCATACAAACAGTCTCACAGCAAATAAATCACAGCCATAATAGGGAGACTTTTCAAAAAAAGCAATCAGGACAGGGAGGTTTAATTTAGAGAGAAGAGAAAGACTTTGGACCTTGATAAGGCGTGACATAATTCCATGCCATTGATCTGCAATCATATAGCTGTATCTGTAATGCAAACAACAAGTTATTTAGAATACTCCTAATTAGGTATAATAAGTGTACACTGGCACATTACTGAATCTATAAATAGACAGCAACCACATCATTTCCCTCCTGCCCCATATTATGAGGTATGGGAGGGGAGAAGAAAGGCACTTTCCTCTTAAAGACCTTTCTTAAAGTTGTACCATTGAAGTTTTCTCATGGTGGTTTGGTTTGGGGTTTTGTGTTTTTTTGGGGGGTGGGTGGTTTGCTCCTGAAGGTATTTAATCAGGCCTTTAAAGACTGACAAATCTTCCTCAGCAGAAAAGAAACAGGTTATCCTCAACAGTCGTGTAAAAGAAAGAGAGAACGCTTAGTTTGTAATGAATCAGGAACCATATTCTATTGATTTGTAAGACATTCAGAGAGACGTGGCTCTGGGCAACCAAATGTTGCCTTGAAAATGTCCCTGCTCTGAGCATGGGGGTGGGACAGATGACCTCCCAAAGTGTCTTCCAACCCAGATTACTGTTATGATCCCGTAACAACATTCATAAATATTTTTTTCTATAAAAAGTCCCTCTCTATAACCTCTCACACCTACACACAGTAATTTAAACTGTAGATCAGCTACAAATAACCTTGGGGTATATTTCAAAGAAAAGGTATAATCATCTGTAACAAAATTCAGCAGAAGCTCACATGCTTCTTGCCCTGGCTCTGACATATTTTTATTTCTTTTTACTCAAATAGAAAATATAAGATTTCCCTGTCATTTCCAACACCTCACTGTGAGACAACCTCTCAGGGACACGGATTTATCAAAATCTCAAAGGGTAATTTGAAATATGAGCCCTTTGTAAAACTGCTGGCAGCAGATCCCCAGCTGATGAAGGAGTAGAACCTATGATGGTAACTCCTTTTGTCTCTTCCTCAATGGTGCACACAGCAACCATATGAAAAAAAATAACTTTTTTTTTCTTTTACACTAAACAGTGTAAGCAAAAATATATAAAGCATTGGTTTGCATGCACACACACACATGCGCAGTATTACTGGGCTCTAAATACTGATCTCTATGCAAGAAGTAAGATCATCTGAAGCATACATATGATCAAAACTAGGGAAAAAATGCAAAGCTTAAGGAAGCTGGAATAAAAATTATGTATTCTTTAAAAGAAAAAAAAAAAAAAGCTGTTCACTGCAGTTGCATTTACCTGGCAACAGCAGGTAACATGAGATAATACATAAAAGCACTGATGGATCTTTAAACATACAGCTTGACATTGCCAGCACATTTAATAGCTTGCTTTTGACAGGAGCTCGTCACAAGTTCTGTACTTACTAGTATCTTCAGTTCCTTTGAAATGCTGAAGAAGAAGCAGAACAGTGTCTTGCAATGCAGCATCAGAGGCATAGATAGAAATCTGACAATCTGCTGAAGCCTCAAGTATTTTTTAATGCCTTTTATAGAATTACCAAGTTGGGCAACGGAAAAACTCGTCATCTAGTAGACAGGATTCACGCACAGACCCTAACTTGTGTGACCTGCCTTTAAATTTCTGAAAGATTATTTGCTGGTTGATCAGGGAGGGTTGGACACCACCAGCCTAAGCAGTAAACCATCTCAGGTATAAATTTTATCTTGCCTGCATATAGTTTTGAGGCACATTTTGGTCAGCATTCTCTTTACAGAATGTTAACCAACAGACTCTGTACAGGTAAAAATTCTTTCTTTGCTTCCAGAAGCACGACAGAATCATGTTTATTAGCCCAACATTAATTCATAACAACAAAACAAAACAAACAAACAAAAAAGAAGAAAACTCAAACCAAAAAGACAAACAAACAAACTACACAAAAAAACCCTAATATGCAGTCAACTGAGCTACATGAAGTTTTCTTAAATTCTGATTTTCCCCTATAAAACCCTCATAAATGCAAATTTCTAGGTTATACGAAGGTTTGCTTAAACAATTTCACTCAAGGAAAAGAAAATCAAGTTTAACAACAAAACATAGATGGTTCTTAAAGTTATTCCTGTTTTTGTCTGTAATGGGAAGCTGTGTAAATGGGGAAAATATTTTTTACTTCCTTAAGAGTTCAGATTTAATCAGAAACATTGGTTCTTCATCTTACACCCAAGTAAATCACACTAGCTCCCCACTGCAGATCTGCATCCCCTATGCATTCATTCCAGGCAGAATCCACATATTATAAATGTATCATTACATACAATAAAAAAAAATACTGTTTACATCATGAACACCACCATATTCTTTCAGATCCTTGACTCACAAACACCCTTTTACCCTTTGTGCTCTCTTGTATTCACTTTAATAGATCTCTGAGACTGAGGCTAATCAGTGTTTGTCTAGAGAGTAACTTATGTGAAGCTCCCTGACACTTCAGGCAAAAAATGACAATAGCTGAAAAATCAGCAAAAAGGGTGCATTAATTTTCAAGTCAATAGCTCCACAGTGAACCATCTGCTCCTAGGATTGATCAGTACCACTGAAGGAGGAGGCTGAAGGAGTGAAGGGTGAAACTCTTAAAAGGAGCAAACTCGTATCTGCACCCTCTCCAAGATTCCATGCCCAAAAACTTCATGGTCTTTGGCAGTTCCTCTCTATATGAGAACTCTTGGGAGAAATCTTGCAGAGGCATAGACTAAAAGGAAAAGGGATGTCATCCTTTCTCTGTTCAAATTCCTGAAGAAACTGTGACAGCAGCAGGCAGGAAAGGAGGGAGAGAACACAAAGCAAGATGTCTCTATGGGAGCGTTAAAACAAACACAGAAGCATGTGCCCGTCCTCACGGTCAACAGAGAGTGTGCACAGGGAGGAAAGAAGTCTCTGCCTGACGGGCATCTGGGACTGCTGGATAGCCATGCTGATCCTTTCCAAAATCCTTAGCTGAACCAGAGCAAGCCACCCTTCTCACAAGCAGAGAAGCCACTGACCTTCCTCTCACTCCAGAGTCTCACAGCAGCAGTAAGGACTACCAGCAGTCAAACTGAAGCCATTCAAACTCAGTTACTAAATTTAAGCAACCACACAACAGGACATAACTGACCAGAGCAGCATGACAGTCCTTTAGAACCACTTAAATCTCTGCAGGCATGAAAAACCTCAGCAGATCTTCCCAGCATGGAACTATGCCAGAAGTGCAAAACGACACTGAGGGCACAGCCAGTTCTCCTCGGCGAGCAGATCTAGAAAGACCCTGGAGAGTGCTGGACACACATCCTCCTGGCAGCTGCCCACAGAGGGGCTCCTGTTGTTTCCCACCCAGAAAATATATAGGGAGATTTGCCACCCACAAGCTACTACTCAGTTTCAAAACCCTATTCGGGTTGCTAAGTGACAATAAAGTAGTGCAATCTCACACAATTTGAAAACCCCAAGCGCTTAAAGGCAGGGAAATGAATTGTCCAGATCATCATAAATCTCATGCTGCCTATCTAATAAACAAATAAATTCTCATCAAATGTAAAAGCTTGCTGAATTCATTACAATAATGCTAACTCTCCCAAGAGTACAGCTCAGGTTTTGTTGATGTGCTTTCAGTATCTAAGTGGTGAAATATTCCTAAACAGGGATATTATTCAAACAAAAACTTAGCTAGAAAAATTAATTATTTGCTCTTTCTTCATAATTGTGCAATATATCATGATAATTCCTACATGGTAAAAGTTTTTTAAGACAACTATGATCTGACTTAATGTACAAAATTTTTATGGCCCACATCCGATGAGCACTTAAGCACCAGCTTAACTTTAAGAAGTAATTAGTCACATAAAAGTGTACAGAACGACTGAAGTGTTTCAGTATGTGTACAAATGGTGTACTAGAACAAATATCTTAATTCATTTTAAATAGCATCTAATGTAGTGGTTTTATTTTTAGAATATCAACGAAATAATATTTATTTTGGGTCAGCATTAAGCTTGTTTGCTGTTATAAATGCAATGTTTACATTAAGAAAGAATGAGGCTTCTTTTCAGTATGATATGGAAGATATAATTTATGGATGCCCCCAAGCCAGGCTTTTTTTTTTTTTTTGCCATTACTAGTAAATTGAGAGTCATGGCTTGAACTTAGTATTATACAGCTATGGCTACTGCACTTCAGTAGTAGTTCTTTAGCACTTTAGTAGCCTGTTCTTAGGTTTTCAAAAGAAGATTTTGGAAAACGCAACTGATTTTTTCAAGGCTGGAGGGGAAAGGATGAAACAGTAATGTAAAAAGGTGGCAAATACAAAGGTGAAAGAAAGAGTTCTCTCTCAATACAGACAAAGTTCAGATACCAAAGTATCAGACTGAAAAAGCACCAAACAAAACTAGCCACGTTGTCAACAACTTTAAGAAGTTATTGACATCATTTCCCTCTACTTTAAAAATAATAATTAAAAAAATCTCAAAAATTTAATGGCCAACCAGAACAAAATACTGGTCTTGTGGTTCCTTTGCAAGTAAGCAACTGAAGTATTCTCACAAGGCATCAAACTATGTCCTAATTATCCCTGTCAGAGGAAAACAACCCAAACAGCATGACTACAGAGCATTCTCTTATACCCAAAGCTCCGTATTCTGAGCTTCAATGAATCCACACATTACCTTCTCGCTTTGCTAAGATTTTGAGGTCTACAAACTATATATGTTCTTCTATAGATTCCTTTCCAGAAGCATGGCTGGTCAGAGTTAAAAGAAAATGAGAGGAGCACTGTTTAAAAAAAAAAAAAAAAGTCTAGCCTTTTGGAGTGTTCTAGAGCAAGAACATTGGTCTAAGCTGCCTTTTATTGCCTTTAGCTAGTCAAGAGAATTTCATTACTTCCCTCCAGAAAAAGGCTTTGTGATAGCCAGACAGACTGTTCTTTTAATCACTACTTCAAATACAAAACCACTGTAATTCTAGGAATTATGCTTTAGATATCCAAACTAATTTGGCTAGCCCACCTAGTCATCCAGTAGTCATACAGCAGTCATACAACAGTCTTGCATCCTGCATTCTGATGTAACTGCTGGAAACAACTCAAAATGTTTGCCAATGATCTATATAGCCTTACATGGATAAAGACCCGGCTATAGAATAGCCCTTTCTTAAGCTCTGGCATGGCTGTTATGTGTCTCCAGGACTCTGCTCACAAAGTTCACAAGATAAGGCATTTTGGAAAGGGATTCCCAGTTGTCACCTATTCCTGAAGAAGTCTCTTCTTGTGCTTCTTAAAAAACAGAATTTCTCCTTAAAGTACAAAGTAAAGTCCATGTGTTTCATCTGATCTTTTTCGTAGAAGAGCATTCTCCAGCTCCTTGGAACAAAACATAAAATAATCAAAATCTTGTATTAAAGATGAAAGTATGATTATCTTTTTTCCACCTTCACAGCTCACCCAGCTGGCTGGGGGCAAAAAAAAAGCGTAATTCATGTTATCCCATGGTACAAAANGAAGACCTGCTTGCAAATACCTACTGAAAAATGTTACAAGCTCCTCCTTTCTGGTACTTAGCTAGCAACTTTAGCTTTGCCAATAAATGCATCACTAAAATGCCTCAGCAGATTTCATTTCAGTTTTATACAAACATGTGTCAGAATTTGGAGTGGTAATGACCACTGGGCCTTAAATAGTGTAACTCTTTCCATTCTAACCATGCTTACTTCTACATAGTGTGTTCAGTCATTTTTAACTTCCCCAAATTATCATGTCTTTGGCTGAATTTTTCCTTTAATGGATTCTATTTTGAAAGCTTATGTAGACACACAGCAATTATGAGAAGCAACAAATATTGCATACACCATTTCATGCTAAAAACTTGTATACTTTGCCAAGGCATACTCTAGAACTGAATAATATATATATATGTATATGAAAACTCAAATATATTGCCCTGTGCATACATATGTGTGTTGCATGTATCAGGAATACACATAAACGAATATTTCACTTTAAAAATAGGCTAAAGTCCCCAGGATGTGGTGAGAGAAACAAATTTGCCAGATTTTACAACAGTTGTGGAAAAAAAAAAAGTTGCTGAGGTATTTTACTATGGGTGGATATACAGTACAATCAATTTAACTGCAGAATGAAAATTATGGAAAATATGAATACTGAAGGCAGATATCCTGCAGCACCCTTCAGTCTGTTCTGTGAACACTACCAGGTGCCAAGAACTTGAGGACGATTGCTGTGCACTTCCTCTCTAGTGACACTATTCATATTACTGCAGGTGCAGAATACATTATAAATTACAATGCATTTTGAAGCTGTGCAGATTCACACAATCCTAATGCATATAAAGGATCTCCACTGGGGTAAACTTTGCTACCGTGGCATTTTCCTGAGAACTTTTGATGCATAAAATAATCATGTTCTCTTAACCAGAAAGGAATGAACCACTACTTAGTTGAGTAAATTGAGAACCATCAAAACGAGGAAAAGCAGATTACATTGCAAAGAATGATGCTCATGCAGTTGAACACTGGTATCACTCACAGCACTCTACATTTAGGTGAATTAACAAGTTATGGTAATCTGAGAGAAATGTATACCAGAAACAAACAGGAAGTGACTGCTGGGACTTGGCACTGTCAAATGTCACCATATGGAACAGGTTAGAAACTTTTTGAAGGCTCAGTTCCTAAGTGTTATCTGCTAAGGCAAATAAAATCACAGTGGGGAATTTAATTAATTTACTTTTATTACCCCATAATGATTCAGGATCTCTGAAAATATATATTAATAACTCAGATAAGAAAATTCAAGAAACAACTCTTTCCATTTAACTAAACAACACCATATTATCTCCACTAATTATAACACACTCATGCTTCTGAACTTCTCCCATGTTACAGCAATTTCATTACTAGCAAAAACCACTGGGGGTGAAAGAGAGGAAGAAAGCTTTGTCCCACATACCTTACAAGTGTATTTATCTTGCTCAATACACCGCATTTTCTTGCATTTCCTAATTTATATTTTCTGCTCCAGAATGTCTGCTTCATCCAAAAAAAAAAAACCACAGGCCAGATACCCAACACAGATTTGAGAGCAAAACACATATCCAAACAGAGCTTTTGCATTAAATGGACATGAACTTATTAAAATAGGAAGCCAGGTCAGTGATAAAAGTGCTATTCTTCATATCCAGTTTTTTGCAGAGTACTCAAGACAAGAGTGGGAGCTGTAACTGTGTTCATCTGACAACTCTACTTCCAAGTATCCAGGGATTATTTCATTTATTAATGTTGTGCTGATCCTCAAGCTGAGAGGAATTTAAAGAGAAAAAGTGTGAGCTCTAATTTGAACCTTTGGTTCTCAACATGTTCCCGCTATAAAGAACTGAAGTAAGGCCATCTTTTTAAGGAATGTACTTTGCACTACAGTGATTAACTTTAAAGCAACTAGAAGCCAGCTGATGACAGGCAGTTTTCAGGCTGTAGCCCCAAGAACTGAAGTCATCTGTTTAAGGAAGGCATTGACTCTGCCTGTCTTAACCAGCATCTTTAAAAATGAAGAAACCCAATTTAATACACACGTAGAGAACTTTCCATTACTTCAATCTCCAATATAACCCTGTTTGTAACCCAGTATCATCATATATACTACTTCAAAACTGTCTGACTATAGTTTTCCAAAGTTCTCATAAAACCAAAATGCATATTCT
>WEIT01030622.1:497-13924 GCA_013389985.1 Dryoscopus gambensis | reverse complement strand
GGGTGTTGCGGGGCGCCCCGGAGGGAGCGTCGCTACTCCCGCATTACCCTGCCCCGAGCCGAGCCAGGAGGGGGCCAGGATCAAGGTCCTGGTGTTGTGACAGCCCTCTGGCCCCATTTCTCCGCGAAGGCTCCAAGAGCGCTGTACTGGGCTTTAACACCCTTTGGATGTTAAATTGAGGGTTAAACTTCACCTCGTTCTCCAGCAGCGGCGCCGGGTGGTTCCACGGGCACGTTAAGACAAACTCCCGGGAGCTGGGACACGACATAGCCACTGTGGAACAGACAGGACAGATGTGTAGGCCACATCTGACACAGGGGGGTTCTTAGTCCCCGGGCCATTCTGCCTACCTTATGGAGTAGCAGGATTTCTCTGCCCTCCATTACACCTTTTATTAATACACACTGTGTATACTTTAGCCTTCTCAGTTTACTAGCTACCAGCATCCCCTTGAACACCAGCCAAAGCATTACAACTCTTCAAGTGGATGTTGTATCTTCTCTGAACTCAACACTTCCATTAATTTGTTTCTCCCTGTTGTTGTGGAATAGAGGGGTTTGTGAAAAAGTAGGACTGGAGGAGAGAGAAAAAAAATGAAGTCACCATCCAGAATAATGGTGTCCTTTACTCCACTTTCAGCCTGCCCTTTTGAATTTGCAGCTACCATGTTTGATTACAAAAAGTTATCTTCAGATCATCTACTTGGTAAGTGCAAACATGGAAAAGAAATTGTATTTCACAAAAACCCAATAAATTTGTATCTGTAATAGTTTTATTTTTCTAGATCTTCATTTTCTTTGTGTTTTAAAGCTTTTTCATACCAAAAAAAGGCACACTTGCATCTGAGCTTTAGCTTTTGCAAAATACATCTATTTACAAAGATGTGGCAGCACTATTGGTGAAAAAAGATGGATCTTACGCATTCATTTAACTAAGGCTATAGAAAACTCCCATGAAGTTAAGATGGTGTGCCACTAAGCGAGGCCCAAAGAATTGCCACAGCACCTCAGCTCATTTGAGGAACTGAAACCGCTGCATCTCGTCCAGATGTAGAAAAAGGAACTATTTTTGTTGATAATAAGTTTATCAGCAGTGTGTTGATGAACTGCCTTGACAGTAAGAGTGTAACCTCAGAAGGAAGAAAACAAGATGACTTAGAGCATTTTGGAAGGCAGCTTTCCAAAGCTAATGGTGAGCAACAGTTGCCCAAGGATGTCTGGTCTCCTTCCCTTTGTTCCCTGAGTGTGAGAGACTGCTGAGGAATGTCATACTATAAAGGGCTTTACACTAAGAAGGAGTGTCAGAGTAAGATTAGTCAGCTCTCCTGCTTTCCTCATGATGCACTGGAGGATCTCACATGATGGTTGTTTATACCTCTCAACATCTGGCCCCTTTAGCCTTGGTCATGCTGGAGCTTTGTGGAGCAAGTCACCTGCCGTGAAATATATGTCATGCTAGTCTCTCGCATTTCCTTGCTTGCTGAACCACAAAAATTGAGTCTCTTAAAACTCTTAAGAGTCGTGAAGTTACTTTTCCAGTTCACACACTATACATCCCCTTTTGCCCTGAAATTCAGATTCTCACTGTGCCTCCAGCCCTATTTTCTTTTTCATATGCCCTGAATATTATACCTGTGACTAGATACGCAGTTGTGTTAACCTCATTTCATCCCCTGGAGTTCAAAGCTTGGTTTCCATAAGTGGAAAGCTAGTAAAGGCCCCAGAAGATTATGACAACCTACTTAGGTTGAAGGTGCATTTCAAGATCTTGTTGAATAAGGACAGGCATCAGTTGCTGCACAGTTCCTACTGGGTCTGAGTGAAACCTATGCAATGCAATTCAGCTCAGCCCTGCCCTTTTGGGCTCCTGAATGCCAAATGTGACTTTTCACTTCTTTCTGTCAAGGAGACATATTTCTGTCTTTGCTAAGGAGCCCTGCCCTGTGTGATTTCCCTCTGCTCAATGAGTCAAAGAGCACAGCTCCTGAGGAGACTGAGGTCTCTCTGCTGCTTGCCTGAACTGGCTGAAAATCACAGGCCAAGGATTTTGCTGAAAAATGTAATTCTGTCAAAGGCAACAAAGAATTTGAAGACAGATGTCAGAATCACAGGATTATTGGGGTTTTTTTGTTCAGGGGGACACCACTCCATTTACAGAGGTCAAAGGGAACTGATGTCAAGCCCAAGGCAAGGATGTGACAATGCATCCTTAAGGGGAAAAGAACAAATAAGATTTGTAAGTGAGGGGTAGAGGAGCTGCCTGCCAAAACAAGGAGTGACCAACTGTTCCCTTGAGAAGATGGAAAGTTGAGCTGGGAGAAGAACTCACTGGAGGAAGATATTTGCAATTGGTTCAGGAGCAGACAGTGGTTCTCCTATGAGGTCTACCAAACTGCATCAAAACATCCCCAACACAGCCTGGGGGTTGATTTCATTTCATTCTGATTTTTGGATTTTGTTCCAAGTCGTGTTGTTTGTTTAGATTATTTGGGGTTGGGGTTGGTTTTTTTTTTTTTCATTTTTTCCAACTCAGTCTAGACATTAGGGGTTGAATTTCTTGGTAGTAGTCTACTCTATCTACTGTGTTCAAAGATGCCTCATCTCCCTCTGTTTCTTTTGTTCCCTGCCCTTAATGAATCAGTGAGAACTGGAACAACAAAGCAAATGTTTCATTACTGACTATTTTTTTACATGAAGTGCACTGAAAATACCCTGCATTTTCTAAGCAAAATATTTTGGATCTATTGGACACGCTGAAACATATGGGCTTTGATTCCAGTGCTGTGGCTGGACATTCACAAGAAAATCTCCACCACTTTAGGCATTTCCACTCTCTGGGGGTGCAAAAAAGAGCATCAATTTTTTTCCTAAGCTGAGGTAGAAAGGCATTAAAAGAATGACCTTTTTTATACTTTTTATATTTTTCTGTATTTTTCCACCAGCACTGCTTTTAGCATATGACATAGCAAGCATACACTAATTCTCGTCAATTTATGCAAACATGAAACTTCCATCTTTACTTGGCACGTAGTATCAAACCTGATTTGAGTAAATTCTTCCAGGAAATGTGGCTCTTTATTTTCTTTACTGTAAACATTCCAGTTGGACTTTTTTTTTTTTTCTGTTAAATAATTTTGCATAACATTCGAAGGTATGATTTCATCAACATGGTAGCTGGGTAGTTTCTGCCAGCCAGACAGGTAGTAACAACCTGCAGTGGGTCGTTAAAATGATAAATGTATTAAAAGCAAAGCAAAATGCACATACTTCTCTGATAATCCTTCATATAGAATCGAAGTAATAAAACGAGTCATTTAAAAATATAAAAGTATATTTTTTCGGTAACATCCTGATAGTTGCCTTGAAATCCATTACTTTCCGTTTGTAAGAATATCTAAACTATTGAACAAATTCTTCATTTCTCCCAGTTTACAGTGTCTACTGCTTGAGACTCACACTGGCACATGAGAAATGTTTTTAGCCTACAGTTTTCTTTCATAGACTTCCTCCAACATGTGCATTCTTCTTCATTATTATTATTCCTCTCATTAATCTAATAACTGTGTCAGCACATACCTACCTGTAAGCAACAGGATGTTTCTAAACAATTCTCTTGATTTTTTGGGTTTTACAAGTGGGAAATTTTTATGCAGCTGGAAGAAATTTGTCTATTTTCTAAATGAAGTGCTTTAGAAAGAAAGAAGTCACTGAGAAAAAAGTCTTGGGAAAAAGTGTTTTTCTGGAGTAGCAGCAGAGCCGTGGAAGGACAATCCACTGTCCATTTCCTTCCCAGCATTTTTATTTCCCCTCCTAAATTCCCCACCCCCTGCCAGTGTCATCACCTCCTGCTTGTTCTGCTGGCATGGAGAACCACCTCAACACCTTCTCAGTGGCAACATCAAGGACTGATGTTGTTGAATGGTATTTTCCCTTATGGACTTTATTCTGGGACATCTAGGGGGGTTGTTTTGTCATTCCACCCCTTTGACTGCTCTGACTTTCTGCTGAAGTTGCAACAGATACCCTGAAAGTCAGAAGAAAAATGACATGAAAGCACAGATGGCTGCAGATGGTGATTGCTCAAACCACTGCTAACCTTCACTAACCACCTCTGCCAGTGCTCCTGGTGATATTGGCAAACCAGCTTTAAGACATTCTAGCTTCATTTCATAAAAACACCTTTGGTAAAAGTAATTCACTCCAATCTCTTAGAGTCTCAAAGACCAGGACTTTAGATCCTTCCTAGAAGATGTGGTTAGTGAATGACCTATATCTGCTGTCTGCAGTTTGTATCTCATTCCTTATAAATATGTGGAAACCATTCCATGCCTCTTCACTAATAACTTTTGGTGGGTTTAGAGGTTGCTGTCGCACACTTCTACTCTCAACCAACCTAATTTCATTCTCATCATTGACCTCTCAACTCACACTTCCAGAGATGTTAATGTTGTGCCCATTGGACACCGTGCTCCAGCTAAGGCCTCACCTTAAATAACATCAGCCTGAGTTTGCCCAAGTGTGATGAACATCCTCCTTGATTGATCACCCTGACCATTGATGAGGATATTCAGACATCCTTCCTGTTTGGTTGACTTCCTCCTGGTGGTGTCTCTTCCGATCTGTGAGCACCAGGGAATATTTCAGGTGAAACAGGGTTTCCTAGGAAAATATCACATCAGTGTCAAAAGCTTCAGTGAGTCTACCCCATCCACAGGCCTGATTTGTTTGACATTATTTATCCTTGAAAAGCCTGTGTTAGTTACACTCCTCCCTGTTATCTTCTAAGTAATTAGAAATATTTTAGTTTTATTTTGTGAGGAATTTAAGTTTATGTGATGGGTCAGTAATTCCAAAGTTCCTTCTTTTTATCCTTTTTTAAAGTTTCACTTCATAATACAAGAACTGAAATGATTAAACACAGGATGTGTTCTAACCTCACTTTTACATATGAGCCAAACACCTCTGACGGAGCTTTGCATTTGTGGTTGCCCACTTTGGGTTGCCTGGCACAAACTTTTGTATCCATTACTTTAAACTCAATCAGACCTTGCAGATGCAACTTTTTTGACAAACATTTGTTCTAAAAGCGAAAGATAAATGACTAGTAAAGCATAAAGGTTACTGATGTGATACTTTAAGATCACAGAAAAATGAATAAGTGTACTACTTCTGAAATGCTCAAAACGGAAGCAGAGGTTTTATTTAAACAATCTGTAAACAACTAAAGAAAAACAGGAATGGAAGAAAAGAGCTTTGCTCCTAACACTTAAAAAGGAGAAAACAGGTGGCAAAATTATTTGTTTGGAAAACAGAAACAATTTAACCCACGCAACAACTTAGATGGAGCCTTTTCTTTTATCATGTTCTAATAAGCACAGTATTGCTTTCCAGTTACAGCAAATCAATATGTAAAATTCCTACTTTGGTAATGTTTCTAAGTCTATCAAGGTACATGTTCAAATAAAATTAAAACAGATCTTTCTTTCTCCAACTCCCCTGCTTAATAGAGAAAAGAGAGAGAATTTTCCCAGGGGAGTTTTATTGCTTGCACAAGTGAAAGGAAGAGGCAACTAGATGTGTGGAAGTCGTGGGTGAGTTTAAATGCATTTGTGCGGCCAATCTGAGTAAGTAACATGATGGACTCGTGTCCATGGTCCTGATTGTCTTTGGAGATGAGCTAGGGGATACGGAGACAAATACTGTGGTCCTAGCAGAAAAGAAAAAATTAGTTTCCCCAACAGCTGGTGGATGTAGTGCAGAAAACCAGAGTATTTCTGTGGCCAAGCCAGTGAGGTATATGCTTACCTTTAAGGACACAATTTGTCCCATTAATTTAACTTCCCGCACATGCTGGAAGAACATAGTCTCAGTGGGGAACCTTACAAATTGACAGATTTCAGAAGAGAAATATTTGCTGTATAGAGAAGGTATGAAAGGAAGGAAGAAAGATGTCTACGAGAAACAGAGCAGAGAATGAAGGATGCACCTGTTTACTTTTCTAAGAGGATACATTTTTCTGACAGTAACAAATAAAATAAGTTTATTACTCCACAAAGACCAATATTAAGTAAAATGGATGTTTTTAACAATTGAGTCAAGTATAACAATATTAAAATAATTCTTACTACAAATCCCGTGATTTAAATTCAATTATCTCAGGGACAAATTGCCCCACAAAGTTTTTCATAGAGTCTATTAACTTAACGTGGAGTTGAAATTCTGGCATTGATCTAACAGTCTTCCCACATTAATTTCAAGGGATCCCATCACATGGTTTGCATAGCTATTTTTACTTTTTAATAAAGAGAGGATGTCACATGACTTAACAGAAAAGAAAATAAATTTTTGCTACTTTGGCCTTATTTAAGTTATATTTCTAATTTAAAGTAATAGTCTTAATCCATGAAACAGCCGTAGGGTATGGGAGAACTTCAAATTAACATTGGTTAGATGTAGCCAAGCCTTGTTTAGATAAATGAAAAACTAAACAAAGGGGACATTTGTGCATGTTTTAGATTAGTAAAGCTGAAGTGTACAGGAGTGAAGACTGCTGTTAATGGGTCCTTAACATGACCATCATCATGTCATTTACTGCAGAAGTTCCATGTGAATAATGTTTGGTTTTAGGGGAAAACATTTTATTGTCTTACTGAAGATTTGAGCAGTTAAAATTTTTATATTATTAGTACTACAAAGAGGTGTAATGACCAAGTATGTATTGCTACTAGGGACTTGCAGCTTTAAGGAGTTTATTAACAGAATTTACCAATCTTCATTACTGTTGCCAAATAAAAGCACATCCAGGCATGTATACTTCCTTCATATTTTAGGACCAACCATATTCCCTAGAACCTAGTTGATGCTAAAATCTTACTTCACAGGTTGGTGAAGTAAGACTTGTGAGATTTTTAATACAGTAATAGAAATCTCTTGTCACTGGATGGAAGAATTGCGACTGCTGGTGGGTTCTGCCAGCCATGTCCACAGAGGGTGTGGAGCAATGGGAAAGGCAGGTTTGTCCTTGACTGCTGGGATGCTGTGCAGCATGGGAGACAGGTCTTGTTGCTCATGTCACTATGAACAGATCCACCAGGCTGTGAAATACCTGAGGAGCTAAAGCTTCCCTCACAAGGAATGGAGGAAGGCAATGGTGACTAGCAAATATACTTTTGACCAGGTGAATAGGAAAAGCGTAAATTAAGGACAAAGTTTGGAGATGCTTTATGTTTTTCTGTTCTACTACAATGTAGAAACAGTGATACAATTTACAAGCAACTTTTTTCCTGTGTGAGGTTTGTGAAACGTAGAGGAGGTTTCGTGTTTGTGACCTGGTGGGTGAAACAATGCCAGGCGGAAATGTTTGTGGTTTGAACAGAAAAGTACCAACCTGATGCACCTAAAAGAGACTGAGCAGCTCCTGGTCAGCCAGATTTATTAGGCAACAGTTTCTAAGATGAAAGCATCTGAATCCCATGGAAACAAGCAGAGACTGAGTTGGAGTGGCCTTTAAGTGATAATATTTGTAGATGTCAAGAAGAACAAGGGGATGGTAAGCCATGAAAATGGCAAATCACTGAAATAAATTCTTTTGATTGGCTGGTGGGATGAACATAAACAAAAATATTTCTAAACAGAAAAATGCAAAACTCTGCACTGAAATAGAAACTTTGTAGGAAATATTTATCCTTATAAGGGATTCCTTAGGGCATGTCTCTGTTTTGAAAAGGTCTTGGGGGTCATGGTCGTTAATCAGCTGTGTAAGTTCTACAGCCAGAATCAAATGGTAAATTGGATTTATGAGTAGAATTTCTGGTGCTTGTGAGGAATCCTTCCTCTGTGCTTGGCACTGAGGTACATACAACTTCAGCATGGCCTCTGGTTCTGTGGTCCACAGTCCAAGACAGATGGTTACTGTTTAGGAAGGGTTCAGGGAAGAGCCTGCAAAGCACCTGAAAGAGCACCACTAAAGCACCACAAAACATTCTTTATAGTTAAAGACTTAAGAAATTTTTCATGATTAACATGAGAAGTTGAGAGATGACTTAAATCAAAGCTTGGAAGTCACCACACAGGAAAGAAGGTGAGAGATTTCTTCACTGTACGTATGAGCTATCAGAAACTCTATCTACTTTAAGTTTAAAAGCAGAACTAGATAAAAAGACAGATTTTAAACCAATAATAAAGTAATCATTGGAATAACACACCAAGGTTTGAGTTCAAAATTTTTAATCTGAAGACTGTGTGTTGTTTTAAAAAAAGTTCTCTTTCAAAATCAGGTGTATCTTATGAATTGCCTTACAGAGAACTAAATAAGCAACCTTCACTTTTCTATGTGTGTGTGTTCAGTTTGCATGGCCAGATTTTGGTAGCAATGGGGCTACAGGGGGGGCTACTGTAAGATGCCAGAAGCTTCTCCCATGCCCTGCAGAGCTGATGCTAGCTGGCTCCAGGACAGATGTGCCACTGGCCAAGGCTGGGCCAATCAGAAATGGTGGTAACGCCTCTGTGATAACACATTGAAAAAAGGAAAAAACAGTTATTGTGCAGATGTAATTGTGGCTAGAGAAGAGTGGGGGGAATGTGGGAGCCCTGCAGGCACACCCAGGCCAGTGGAGAAGGAGGGGCAAGAGGTGCTCCAGGTGCCAGAGCTGAGATTCCCCTGCAGCCTGTGGTGCAAACCATGGTGAAGCAGCTGTGCCCCTGCAGCCCACAGAGGTTCCACAGAGGTCCAGCCTGTGGAGGAGCCCATGCTGGAGCAGGTGGATGCTTAAAAGGAGGCTGTGAATGCATGGGAAACCCATGCTGGAGCAGGGTCCTGGCAGGCACCTGCAGACCTATGGAGAGAAGATCCCATGCTGGAGCAGGTTTCCTGGTAGAACTTGTGACTTTGTGGGGGACACACACTGGAGCAGGCTGTGTCTGGAGGACTGCACCCTGTGGAAGAGTGACCCATGCTGCAGCAGTTTGTAGAGAACTGTTGCCCATGGGATGGACTCATATTGGAGAAGTTCATGGAGAACAGTCTCCCGTGGGAGGGACCCCACACAGGAACAGGGGAAGGACTCCTCTCCCTGAGCAGGGGCAGGAACAACATGTGATGAACTGACCACAACCCCCACTCCCCGTCTCCTTGAGCCATTGAGGGAGGAGGTAGAGCTGGAAAGGAGGGAGGGGTGGGGGAAGGCATTTATAAGGTTTATTTTACTTCCCATTATCTTGCTCTGATTTTGTTAGTAATAAATTCAATTAATATTCCCAATTCAAGTCTGTTTTGCCCATTATTGTATTTGGTGAGTGATCTCTCCCTGTCCTTATTTTAAACCATGAACCCTTCATTATATTTTCTCTCCCTTGCCAAGCTGCCGAGGAGAGTGATAGAGTGGCTTTCGTGAGTGTCTGGCATCCAGCCAGGGTCAACCCACCACAGCAAGTAAAATCTCCTGCAGGATATATAGTGTATAATCTTTTCTGACCAGATAATCATCAGGGAAATTTTTGAGTTTATAATCATGGAAATATGATATATCTTCTGTAGGTTAGGAAAAAACATCCTAATTTTATTAGAGAAAATAAGTGCATACAAATATCCTTATCCTGTCACAAAAGAAATAAATTTTGTCATTAAAGGAGCTCTGGGTCACTATAAAAACCAGAGCACTGAGAATTCTACAGCTGATGCACGTTTTCTGCATCTTCCATTTTATTCTCCCTATGATATCCCGGATAGCAATGATTGAAGCTGTCTTTTTATTAGATATGACACTGATGAGGGTGTTTGTAATTCTCAGTGAAGAGCAGATGTTAAGATGAAATGTCTTTAGTTCTTTAACCACAGAGTTGGGTTTTTGGAGACTACTCAGACAGTGGTCCTGAGATCATTAAACACCAGCTCTAAGCAGTTGTACATCATTTAGCAGTACAAATTTGATAAAAATCAGGCAAGAGCATATGATTACATTTCAGTTGGTTTAGCCAGAGCACACAGCACAGTGTTTACATCCACTTTACAATTTTATGTTGATTTTATGCTATCTTCAGGAAGACAGCATGAAGTTAGAGATGCCTAGACAGAGAATACTTGCTCTACATTACATCTACATTAATCTGCTAGGATAAAATTCTCTCTTCAATTTAGTGTTAAAAAAATTGGTGGAATGACTCTGCACCCATATAATACATTCTTATGATTACAGTGGCTTTGAGATTTGACACTAAGTTCCCAAAAAAATGGATTCACTGTGTTGTTAAACCACATCTTGAGAGACAATTTGAACTGAGAGTATAAACAGAGACAACAAAGAGTAATCTCATTGTGCCTGCTCTCCAACCACAAATGCCAAGCCCTGGGATACCTTTGAATTTGCCAGTGATTTCTGAAAAGAAAAAAAAGGAAAGGAAATTCTTCAGCCATAACAGGAACTTTCAGGAAAAGAGCTGGAAGTAAGGATGGTTTACTTTGAACTTGTTCTTTCAAAGCCAAGTTGTGTGTTTTTAGATATAGAGCATTATTTGGAAGAGGTTAAGTTCCCTCCAGTTTGACCTACATTGAGTTCCGTGGTTTGGGAGGGTGCTGTGTGAGCTGGGCACACCAATTAATTTTAAGGATGGTAGCAGTCTTAGTAAATGAATGATGTAAAAGAATTAATAACTTCTTTGTCAGCTGGCTGAACCGTTTTAGAAATCATAAAGATGAGTTGGTTGGAGGTTGGGTCACAATGATTGTATTATTATTCAAAGCCGAAATAAGCCGTGGTGACGACTTGCTTTGAAATTAGCTTGGGAGGAAGTGTTCCATAAAACCCAGGCAATAAAACCATCAGTGTGGTGAGTGTAGGAATGGATTTTGGTGGACTGATTTTTAAGGAAGAATGCCTTGGCCAGTCTGGGATTACAATATCAGGATTTACAGTGCAGGAAACGTGAGAAACAAGGACTTCAGAAAGACTGGACAGATAGTGAGCACAGTCTTTTTGGTGTAATTCTGGAATGAGACCACTTATCTTCATGGAGGTAGATGAACATACCTCTGTGATAGCCAGATCAGGTTCTATATCATTCCTCTACATTTTGAAAATTAATTTAAAAAACCTGTTTCAGGGCATGAAATAGTCCAGAAAGGGTAGCATCACTCCTGATCTGCTGAATTTCACACATCTTTTATTATGTGAATCCACAAATGTTGAAGTCTTTATGAAGAGACACTAACCTCCAGGTAGATGGAACTCCTCAAAGCACAAAATTCAGTGCTGCTAGGTAATCTTTGAAGACCTCCCAAAGCACCACTTAATAAAGATATGCAGGAGGTGTGATGGCCTTTTTCTTCTTCTACTTGGAGATTCAAGAGCTCCCATTTTCTTGTAGTTTCAGAATGCAGTCTCTCATAGACTCATACAGTACATAGAATAAATCTTGCCTATTTTTTTTGGCTTATTTTCATCCCACATTGAGAAAATACATAGCTAAAAATACTTCAGGATGCTTTCCAGGGAATACCACCCATGTGCCCCTCAAGAGACTCTTCTTTAATGTTCCTTAACCCACATGGTGCTCAGCGTTTCCCGTGACAGACTGTGCCTCCATAAATAAGCTGCATAAGTTCCTAGTATGAGCTGTGCACTGCATACGGTGGAATAATTGCCTTAAAAGAATGTTGAGGCTACGAAAGGAAGCAGTCACAGAGGTAGGCAATGCCAAAATTAGGGCTGTCTGTGAAAACTCAATATGGTCCTGTTGTACAAAAGCCTAGTCTGAGCCAGTCTCTCATCATATGTTTTTTTTCCCACCTGATTCATTCCAGCCACAGGTACGTGCAGCTGTTCAGGGGATGGGAAGCCACTTTACATTTCTTGATATTCATAATTTGTAGTAACTCTTCTTAGTGGCTTGACACTTTACCTTATACTCACCATCCAAAAATAGGGAAGTCAGTCAGCATGAACTCACTTGATGAACAAATTTGACTCTGATCCCTGCATACCTTCTCTCTCTGATGTGGTAAAGCTGTGTTCAGCTCATCTACACTTTAAGGAATTTCCCTGCTGTGTTTAAAAAACACTACCCTTCAAACAACAAGGTATCCCTAACAGTGGAATGTATTATGCAACCCAAGCCTACAGATGCTACCAGCTGCTTTTCTGCTTCCCACAGTATTCTCTTCACAACCGCAATAGGAAGGAAAACTTGATCCTTATATCAGCAATACCTGTTCTTGAGCTGTAGACCTTAAACTACCAGGTGGAGTGATTTTCTTGGGTGAAGCATAAAATCCTGCTTCTCAGTGCACCAAAGCTCTTCAGTGAATATCGCTCCTTCCACCATCCTTCTTGGCTTCAGACAGCCGAATCCTACACCATGGGTTCCAGGGAGAAGCAGACTTTCATCTAAATACCAGGTCTGTGTTTTTCGTATGAGCCAGCAACTATCAGTACCAGGCTGCAGAAAAACATCCCAACACCCAAACCCTTTGAACAGGGCATAAAAGACATTCTGTTTGAGAAATCAATGGAAAAACAGATGCCTAAATGGGTGCAAAGCGGTGCTGCTGCTGTTAATAATGCAATGATTAATGGTTCCAAGTATTTGGGATACAGTTAACCCTTTTCATCAACTCATCTAAGCACATAAATAGAACTTCTATGATTTGACGTCTTCCTAAACCACACAAATAGCCTATTTTCACTGGGTTACAACAGATTCAGGGACAAAAAAGGCACTGACATGAAGAACATTGTAGAACCTCTCTTAGCATTAAAATAGGCAAAACAACCCCACCTCCCACCTCCCCCAAACCCACTAGGCTAATGCAAAAAAAATAGCACCATAGCTTTGAGCAGCCTCAGACACTCTGCTCTGGTTGTTGCAATCTTTCTGTTTGGCCTCTGAAAGGGTGGAGTTGCCCTTTCACACATCTTCTATGGGGGCGTGAAGAAGATGAGCCCTACCAGGCTATTTTAAGCCCAGGGTCTTTGAGACAAAGGAGGATTCTTGGAGGAGGGAAGGAGAGATGCCAGCTTTGTCCTGAGCTCATGTTTTCTACCTGATGATATTGAATGGGTCTTCAAACAGGGCTGTGCACAAGCTGTAAGATGGTTTGCCTCCCCCACCCCCATTATTTTCATAAGCTGGTTGTTTACTATGAGATCAAACGTGTTGATTATTTGTATCATACTATCTCAGATATGACTCCTTTGAAGTGAACCAGTTTACAAAGGTTATCCACATGTGTCTGTAACCTCCACTTTCTTCAGGAGCCTGAGTAATCTGCAGTTACAGGGATAAGATGCCTGATAATTCTCCCTCCAAAAAGATGGGGTAAAAGCATGCAGAGCCTGCCTAGTGCTGATAGCAATTTTACACATTGAATCGCTGAAGCTGAGGAAGCTGCAGCTGCCAAAAAAGTGGGAACATTTTTAAATTAAGACACCACGC
>WEIT01030621.1:0-60808 GCA_013389985.1 Dryoscopus gambensis | reverse complement strand
ACAGGAAGCTACTGTCTTGAATACTGAGTCAGTAATATTAGTCATCTCTAGGTACCCGATTTTTCTGGTTTATCATTGAATTTTTTTTTATTACAATTGGAACTGATGCATGTTAATTGAATGTTGTAACTTTTAAAATACCTTTAGCTCTCAAGGTATTATTTTACACTACCAAGCTCTCCCTTTTCTACTGTCAAGCTTATTTATTCTAAAAGGCCAATAAAGAGCAAATAATAGAGGATGAAGTTTGACATTTGCTTGTGAAACAGAGCTGGTGGTTTAAAAAGTTACGGCTCATCTGTTCCTTTTAAGCTCAGTCTCACTGGGTGAGTTCTGGCTCCCTACAATGCAAAATGAAACAGGATTGCCTACACTGCAGCTCTAGGAACAAAGACCTGATGGGATTGATTATGCCCTAAATTGTTAAAACAGCCTTACTTAAAGAGTCTGTTTTAACACCCCATTCTTGGAGCACAGGCAAGGAAAGAGGTGTGTCTAGTCCATGAAAAGCATCAGTCTGTAATAGTATGTAACCCTTACCAAAACAACTTGTCCATAAAAATACATTAATGCCTGTTTTTGAAGCTACTTGCCTGTGCAATTCTCCCACTGAGTTATGTTTCCCAAACTCACTCATGAGCTTTGTTTCTCTAGCCCACCACACAGGGTACATATAGGCCCTTCTTCTGAAGCTGCTGTGTATATGATACTCAAGTAGTAGTAGTACTTGTTCCCAGGGCAGCCTTCTCTGAAGGCAGTGGAGTATTTGCGCTTCAGGCAAGAGGTGGAAGAGGAGAAAGGAGTGGTTCTGGTAGATAAATTCTGTCAAATATACATCATGATACAGTGGCCTGCAATAAGACTTCCCAAGTTTTTTCCCTGAAGTTATTTGCTGCATGAGTTTCAAGCAGGTTAGATGGCACACAAATACACGTAACATATTTTAATTATTTATTTTAGATGTTTGATGTGACTGAAGGGGCTCTTGGAAGTGTAAGTCCTACACACAATTTTGAACCTCCTCATTATGATGGCATTGAAGCACTTGCTATTATGGGCGACAACCTTTTTAGTGGATCCAGAGATAATGGAATTAAGAAATGGGATTTGTCTCAAAAAGACCTTCTTCAGGTAATGAAAATAATCATGCATCTACTGTGACAGTCACGCTGTAGAACTGTTTTCAGGCTGTGTAAATGTTCAAGCTCATACAATGACTATTCGCATAGACACTGGTGCTTTTAATAGGGAAGGCATAGAGCGCTGACTAAGAAAGAAATGAATAATGTACTTGATCTTTACATGCAGTTGCTTTTTCTCTTCTGTGCATGTAGCATCAGGAAATTCTGATGAAGTGGTTATCCTATTTTAGCTCTGAGTATGTGGGGTTTGTTTTTCTGCTTCAGAATAAAAGCAGCACTTGCCTCATCTGTGACTGGAATCACTGGATACGTGTCTTTGACAAGTTAGTAAATTTTGGATTGGGAACTCATTAATGAGAAACAATACTTTAGATCAGGCTACAGAATATTTTCTTGTGAAGAGGTTTTACAGCCTATCTCACTCCACCCAGTCTTAGTCCTTAGATTAATCTGCGTATACAATGCATGTGTTACATAATGTATGCAACACACTCATAATAATGCTTGTTGTGAGAATACATTTGCTGTATGTTTTTCTTATGTAAAAAGGAAAAAAAAAGGGAGCAGGTGTAAAAGGATCTTGAATCCAGGGAATGTGCAATTTGTTTGGAATGAAGAACTTTTGATCTTTGTCTACCTGCTATAAGCTGATCTGTTCTTTTAAGTCTTATGAGAGATTCTTGAGGTATAGGTGTGATTAATTAACTTGAGACTGAGCAAGAACTGGAAGGCAGAAAAACAAATACCCGAAGAGAGTGCTGTTTTTGCAATAATTTTGGGGGAAAGGAAGAGCATGCATTTAATATGCAGACTGATAGCAAGGAAACAAACAAAATTTAAAAGTATTGGGACATGAGAAAATAATGGACTGACTATTTTAAAAAGAAAATTTCTATATGGGCATACTTAGAATTCCATAAATATATAAACTTGCTTGACCTTCATTCAAAATCATCCAGTTGGGTGCCAGTTCCTTTTCAGAATACTATGAAGACGTCACAGTTAAAATAAGGATTCATAAAGTTAGCTTCTTACAGAAAATCCTCACTTGGCCATACTGGGACATCTGCCCTCACATCTGTCTGCCCAGAAAAATGTACTAAGCAGCTTGTACCAAAACCACAGGAACTGGAAAGATTTTGTATTCTCAGAATGACTTCATGAAAGTTGCAAGAAGTGTCTTCACTCTTGCACTTTAGGCTCAGTAAAGTATTATCCAATGTGCATTTTTGCTATTGCAATAAATTTAACAATTAATTTAATTTAATTAATTATTCAGAAAGAATACAGGACCAGGGTGAAGAAGTATGTAAATTGGACTAGTTATATCACTTTTCTTGTTTTCCTTTTGGTATATATGCATTTCATAATTTCTCTAGTTTGCATTTTCCTGTTTGTTTGTTGGTTTTAAAAGTAGAATTTGATAAAAATAATCTCATGCTTTCTTCTTTCTTTTTATTTCTATTTCTATAAAATGCTGTATGTTTTTCAAGGAGGTGAGACTGAAGCGTTTGACAGAATATAAATAATTTATATTCATTGTCTTGTTTAGGGAATGAGAAGTGCTGTTACTTTGCTAATCAAGTTACTTTGCTAGTAATTCAGGGTAGAAGGGCCCACTGGAGGTCACACAATGGGCAGTTGTCCTGCTGGTCCAAGCAAGGCCAGCTTTGTAGTCAGGTCTGGTTTCTCAAGGCCTTGCCAAGCTGAGTTTTCAAAATCTCCAAGGTCGCAGATTGAGCAGCTGCTGTCCTTAATCTACCCAGCAACCAAAACCTGATACAGAACTGAGCTGCTTTACAGTATAAATGCTAATGTTGCATCAGAGGTTCTGGTTTGGCGTACTCATGTTGAACAGGTCTGATCCTCTGTAATTGATGAAAATCACTTAACAAGCATGCTATTCAAAGGATTTGGAGATCATCTACTTCACTTGGTGTTATACATCCCAAGTCACAAAACCCTGCTGTGAAAAATTGGGATTTATAAGAACCACAACCACCTGCCCCCCCTTGAGTTTCATGAAGTGCAGTAAAACCAGACTACCAGTGCTATGGTAGCTGTGTATATTATAGATGAAACACCAAGATGATCCTAGAAAGCTGAATATGCTCCATTATGAGCAATGCAACAAAGCAAAGTAGTTCCTAACCAAACCGGAGAAAAGCCACTTTTGGTCCCCCCAAAAGACTGCAAACTTGGGCTATTATTTCCCCATATTTTTATTTTCCCCATATATTTTATTTGTTGCTGCCAAAAGGATGCTGTTCTCAGCTGGTCTGTGCAGCATTTTGCTTTCTGAATTAGAAGTAAAATGCTAGTGCCCTTCCTCAATAAAGAATTAATGTGTTTTTGTGAAGTGCAACATTACAAAATCAATTTATAATATGTAGTGGGAAAAGAAAGAAGAAAGAAGGCAAATATAGAAACAGTTTCTGTCTTCCTGGTGTATTTTTGAGCAGTATTTTGGGTTTTCTCTTTGTGTTTTATAGCAGTTTTACAGACAGTCTTGAAACATATACTGAGACCATATGGTCAAAAATGCATTCAAATATGCATTTGAAAACATGCAGACTTAGCATTATCCTGAACTGATTTCTGTTCCACATTAGGTCAGTTGTGCATATTAGATTTTCTTCTTGTTTTGCAGTACTATTTCACAAAAAGAAACAAACTCATGGTATAGAAAAAGCCTCTTGGAAGTTAGCACTCTCCTTGCACTAAAGGTGGAGAAGCCACCCAGAGCCATGTAGCAAAACCGGGGCAGAACAGGAATCAGGCTTACAACCTGGGATTTTTCCACTTCTATTCTTGTTCCCCTGGAATTTTTTTCAGCCCTATAAGACTTGCCTACCCTCTCTGTTTCAGCAAGTTCCTAATGCTCATAAGGACTGGGTTTGTGCTCTTGGCCTGGTGCCCGGTGTGCCAGTTCTGCTCAGCGGCTGCAGGGGAGGCACCCTCAAGCTCTGGAATGTGGATACCTTCGCACCCATTGGGGAGATGAAGGGTCATGACAGCCCTATAAATGCCATCTGCACCAACTCCAGCCAGATTTTCACAGCAGCAGAGTGAGTTGTTCTCTGTAAATCTTTCTTTTCTGTGTCCCCTGCTAGAATTCTGTCCATGCACATGCATTTAGGACATGTTTAAGTCACTTCACAGAAAGGATTGGGGGACCTGGTCCAGTCTGTACTCCTCAGTGCTAATGATCTATCACAGCCATCTCCAAAATGGGCTGCTTGCACCCCAGGGGATGCACAATATGACCCAGTGAGGTGCTAGAATAAATTATTAGAATTCAGTGGTATGTGCATATAATTAATAAATATACATAGCAGTGTGGGCTTAAAAAGATTTTAGTGGTAGGAGTGCATGACCAAAAAAAGTTTGGAGACCACTGATCTACAGGATGGCAGGGAGAATTTGGCAGTACTTGAGAACTTTATGAGCTTGTCTCTACAGTTGCACTATTTCCTGGTAGAGCTCATTCCTGACCTGTGGAAATTCTCCTAAAAGCCATGGCACATGGCTGTTGGTTGGTTTGTTTTTAAGTGCTGGCATACAGTAGAAGCTTTGCAAGCTATCCTGCTGTCTTGTAAGCACCTTGATTGGAATATTTGTTACCTCAGTGAAAGTGAGCAAATTGAGGACCTGAAACCTCAGGGGAATTGACCAAGAAAAATACCTTGTTATGGAGAACATGCAGTAGACGGCAACAGAGCCTCTTTGTGGTGTAGTCTGAGCACAGGTGCTGTGAAAGCTGATGTGTTACATTCTAGTGCCAATTGTGGAAGCTTCTGGCCTTCTGAATTAAAAGCAGGTCTTTCTGAATCATAGCAGGATTTCAAAGTTGCCAAGTTTTCCTATTTGGTGGTCAGGTTTTATGTTTAAGCACTAATAGGTGGGGGTAGAGATGTCCAAGCTTATGGCTCTGTTTGCCTAAAGATTATTAATCCATTTAGAACATACATGCATCTGAAATTCATTCTTTTTTGTCATAAAAAAAGTTAAAGCCTTTTGGCATTTCTAGCAGTGGAGTTAAGGTCTAAAAAATTTAGAGTGTTCCTAACAATTTACAGTGAAATGAAGGCACAAGTCAGAAAACACTTTTAACTGTCACAAAGTCTGCTTTGCCTGCTGGTTTCTTTTCATGGGGTTGCGAGGAATATATGAATCAATGCTGGCTAGTCACTCAAGTTAATGTTTATGAGAAATTCATAACTTCTCTTTCATGGAGTAAATTGCTATTTAACAAGACTAACTATTTATTTTACTTCTAAATTATAATAGAGTTTTGTAACACGTTCTATGTGATATTGTATTTACACATACTTTAAAATTGTGTAAATAGTGATTTTTTTCCAAAAGTACAGAATTACAGTCTGGACTTCTAAGCACCAGCTCACTGGTATGTGCTATCTAGCACCTTGCAAAGGGGTTTGTGTTTGTTGGGTATTTTTTGTTGGAGAGTTAGGACTTCATATTGTCTTGTGGTTCTGTGCTTTTTTTTATTTATAATAGACTGACACCTCCTGTGCAAATTGAGCATGTTTGAGGTTTGATTTAACCTGTTATAACATTTCACACTTTTTTAATGACAGGAAGTAGTCCTGTCCTATTGAGTCTGTCCCTAATTCTGCTTGTTGTCTGCTGAGTTGCACATAGCTACATGGTGGAAGCTCTCCTTTGATGTCAATCTATTTAAACCTATTACCATTTTAGAAAATTAGGTAATAGGGGAGTAGGATTTTACTTTCCTTAGGCATAAAGTCTTTATACATTCTTAGATGGTTAAAGGCTATAGCCAGTGCCGTGATAAGGTTAGGGAATCTGCAGTGTTGTACATGTTAGATTACAAAGTCTCCTGGAGGTGGAATAACCCTTGCATGTCCATTAAAGAATTGTTATTTTGCCAACAATACCTTTCTGAANCTTTGTTTTGGTTTTCAGTGATCGCACTGTGAGGATCTGGAAAGCTAGAAATATAATAGATGGACAGATCTCAGATACAGGAGATGCAAGTGAAGATCTTGCCAGTAATTGAAATTATGGGGGACAAAGAATATATTGATCAATTTGAGGTGCACTCTATGCAGTTTGCTGCATGTTTATTAGGTAAACACTGATGACTGGAATGGACTGACAATGCCTGAACTCTTCCACTAGACCTGCTGTCCTTAAAATATGTACTGTATTTAATAACCTCTTGGTAACATGCTTGTGTCTCAACAGTCACATGTGTATCTATGTATTATTGCTGAATTTGTGTGCATATGTAATACTTGCAGTTTAAATTAACTGGAATTCAGTCTTCTCTAATGACCACCTCAAAATTATTACCTGAAATATATAACAAAAGTGCTCTGCTGTATTTCACTCACAAGTATGATCAGCTGTTTTGCATTTTAGGGTAGCAGGGGAAGGAATGTGTCCCACGAATAAGCCTTTGATTATGAGAGGCAGTTTGAAGATTTTAAAGGTCACTTACACTGTTGTTAGGAAAGTGGAGTGAATAATAGATGGAAAGAAGCTGTTAATGATACATCTACCTGACATGGCTGTATCCTGCTAACAGCAAATGCCATATGATTTGTGTTGTGATATCATATAATCTGTGTTGACCAAAGTTGTGCAGCTGTGTATACTCTGTGCTCAGGACTAGAACTCAAATGCCTACAAATGGCTATGTTTTATTTGTGTTTTGCCTATGTTCTGCAATGACTAGGTGTTCTTAATGTCATGACAAATATATCTTAATCTATTTTTCTTATGGATTTGTTTCTATCATCTCACATTTTCTTTTTTTAAAGCAAATTATCTTTCCTTTTTATCTAATTTTATATGCTGCTAAATGTATTTTAAATACACTGTTTTGCAAACCTTGGCAGTTACTTTGAGAACTGAACCACGTATATTGGGAAAAGCTATGTAAATAGATGGTTGTATAAAGAAAATCTTATCTTGTGCCTGTATGACTTTTAAAGCTCTTGGAACCTGGATATTGAGGGAGGATGTATAATTTTCCCAACTGCTCTGAATATTAATTTGTAAATTCTGCAAATTTTAAAGTTTTATGTAGATTCAGATACAGTGTTTGGATATTGAGGTTTTTTGGTTGTTTGTTTTTATTTTTCAGAAAATATCAGTCTGTAAATTATAGCTCGTGTAGGTAACAAATAAAGATGTGAATGTGAACTGCTTTTTTGCCTTGTTTATTATACTTCCTAATAAAAAATTCAATTCCCTTGCAAATGTCTTGAATATAAAACTCACAATTCTACACAGTACAGTAGAGTAGCTTGCTGAGTACTGTAGCCCATCCATTGTTCTGGTGTGCCCTGTCTGTGTTCTCCTTGGCCACTATTTGTGTTTTTATAGTACTTAGGAACCCTAGGGAGATTCCTTCGCACTAAGTACAGTATAGACATAAAATGAAGCAGGTGGCTCCTGTTCCTACGAGATGACACTTCTTACCTTATTACATATGGGCTGTCAAACAAGGAAGAGTTCTGATGCCTCTTACTGATCTTGGAGGAATTACTTCCTTCTCCGCTCAGCTTGAAAGGGGATGAAAATACTGCTTGCAATTTGAGGGTACCAATGTATTCCAAGTTTTTGTAGAAACAGGTGATGAATGATATATATTGTTAAGCAACAATGTATAAATTAGTTAAAATAAGCAGCAGCATTACCACTTAGTATTTGTCTGTCATGCTTTTTGGCTACTCAAAGGCTGTACACACAAAATGATTTGGGACTATATCACAACTTTGAGCAAATTCCCAGTGGAGACTGGATATATGTGCAAGACTCATGAGAGGCTTTTTGTGCCTGGTGGAGGGTCCCTGTTCCCCTTGGCCCAGTAGGCACCCATTGTGCCAAGCTACACAAATGATGACCGCAGCTCAGTGACCCCTGGTTTGGGGGCTGAACACTCAGGGCTGTGTGTGTAAGATTCATATGAACATTGTGTTCTGCAACTGCAGGACAAAAGTCCATGCAGAGGTGGGAAACACCTCTCTCCATCCAGCTGCTCAGCTCTGACAGACCACATGGTAGGGGGCTGTGTGGCTGTCATCTGAGCTGCAGATGTTCCTCTCCAGTGATGCTTGGCAGTGCAGATATTTTGTTTGGCATAACTATCTCCTGATAGGCACCAATATAACTTAATGTATTCATAAAAAGATATACTTTTATTTTTTCTTCCAGAAAGATATTCCTCGTAAACCAGGCCTTACCACAAAACAGGGCTTTCACAGCTTTGCTCTGAAAGTTCTTGCCATCAAGTAATTGGAAGGAAAATGTCATTTTGTAAAGGTCACGGCATCAGTGTCTTGTTTTAATGGAGAATTCTTTCACTGTTTGTTTTTCTCCAAACTTCATATGTACTGTAAACCCACATATGTGACAAAAAATAATATGAAACCAGAAAAAGGTAAGCACTGAACTCCCATTGTCTGAACAGGTTTGTGTCAAAAAAAAAAAAAAAAAAAGATGGTCTCTGAGAAATTAATTTTCTAAGAAGTCATGGGAAAATCATGTTTTCCTCTCACAGTTGAAATTCAGAAGTTGAGCCAAGTGTGTGGAAAAATTACTGACTATCTCATCTGCTTAGACACAGGCAAGGTCATGTGTTACAATTAATCTCATCAAAGATATGAATGCTGAAAAAATATTTGCAATGCTTCTGATTGTGTATCGGAACAAGTGCTTATTGTGCCCCTGCCTTGTATTAAAGGCTTCAGGGTGCCTGTAGAAGTCCTCCTTCGACCATGGCAAGGATGAGGAGCCTGTGTTTCTTGGCTGTTGTGCTCGCAGGTAAATACACATTTGTATTTCGTCTGAGGCTTCAAAAGCAAAAGATAAATGTGATAATGATAGAAGAGCTGTTGGAAGAGGCGATAGTTTTCCACGAAAAAGGAGGGAACAGGCATGGCACTGACGCCACCTGAGGTGGCTGTGGGAGGATACAGAACTGCCTTGTTTAGAAATACACCCCAGTTCTACAGTGTATTTAGTATTTGGGCACCAGCACAGGTAAAAGGGAATCAATGGGATCATTCAGCTCCTGAAAGTTACCTATTGCTTTGTTAGATTTTTTTTCTGTGATTTTTACCCCAGCATACCAGATGTTAATTTGGTCCAGAGCATAATAAAGGGAGAATACATATTACTGTGTTGCTGGAGGAAGGAAACTCTGCAGCAAATGCGTTTGAAATGTATGGACAAGCCCAAAATGTAAAGACTAATACTATTAAAATAAAAACTGTGTGGTAATACTTTAATTCCTTCCTTATGCCTTAATTGTAATCCAATTTTTTCGAAATTAAAGTCAAGGTTTTTAAAGATCAATGAGGATTATTTTTCACGTATATTTTTCCAACCGCCTTGCTTTAGCTTCTGTTCCCATGGAAATTATCGTGGAAAAGCAGCAAGTAGCCATAGCTGTTGCTATATATTCAACTGCTTGTTTGGATTTCATCTTCTTTGTACATTTACAGACATGGGCCAGAAAAACAGTGAAAATTATGATTTTAAAATTATTTTTAAAAGTAGGGAAGGAAAATTGTATCTTCCCACTTGCTGCTATCACATTTGTACTACAATAGAAGTAAATCCAGGAACAAGGGATGAACATGGTTGTAGCCTTATTCAGCTGCTCACACGTGCAAGTCTCTGTTTTTAAAATTTGCTGGGAAATGTAAGCTTTGCATTAATGGGAGAAAAAATTAAAGAAATGTCTTGGCTCCTGCTGAGGCAATGTTTTTTCCTTTAAACTAGCTTTTTCATTCACAATATCGTTCATAAGAAGTATTTTGAAAGTATTTTACAATACAAATTAGTTTATAAAGTCATCAAGTTCATTAGTCTCTCACAAACCTATACTGTGTAAAATGACACCACATTAATAATCTGCTGTAGTATGTTCAGTCATACTCTTTGATTTCAGCAATGAAAATGTTAATGCTGCATTTGACTCCCATTAGAAAATACACCCCAAACCAAAATGAAATGTGATGAGTTTAGTTTATTTTGTGTTCCAAGAAGAAATAATTGAGGGTTTACAGAAGGATGCTCATATTCCCATTATGCTTTAGATGAAAAAGAAGATAAGAATTTAGAGCTTTTCTATGTGACAGATCATGAGTAGTGAATGCTGGACAGAGTCGGCCTGTGGGACAGGACTCTCTGCCCCAGAAAAGAGGTGGAAGCGAATCCTGCCTGCCCAGCAGCTGGCGAAGGTTTAACAGCCAGATAATTTCTGTTAATTCCAGCCTCTAGAAGATGATAATGAGGCACTGTGGCAGTGAGCTCTGCTGAGCAGCCTGGGAGCATCAGACCTGAGTGTCAGATGGTCCTGTATAAAAGGGGGATGAGAGTTTTCTCAAAAAAAAAAAGTAGATGGCACTCCTGCTTTTCTGTGTTCCTATCCCCCACTTGGAAATCAACTGTGGCATTGCAGCATGATGGCATTCTCTAGTGAATCTACTGTTTCATTCTGTACATTTTTCCAGTATATATAATTACTGCTTGTGCACATCTGCTTGTAAAATCCTTTCTGTGAAGTCCAGACTGCATCAGCAATCATGTTTTAGCCTTTCAAGCACAAAACAGTCCACATGAAAAAAAATTAAAGCAGAGGTATTAGTCATTTTATAGAAAAGGGCAATTATCGTTCAAGTAGATTTAATCTTTGAATATTGCTGTAATGACTAAAATGACATAAATTAACTTCAAAATAAGTATGCTGCCTTTGCTATGCCTGCTCTCTCTGAGACTATTGCTAACAGCAGTTTGTCAGCACAGCAGGGAGCTGGTCTTGTGGTCTTCCTGTTCTTGGGAGGCTCTCAACATGCAGGGGAACCACAGGGCTTGACCTGCAGCTGGAAAAAGGGATAATTTAGCACCTTACTAACAGGTTTTTTTCATGATGATTCTGTGAGTGACTAATATATGCCTTTTCTTTTACCACTAGCATCTTCCCTTTACTCATAACCGTACCTGTATTAGCACAAACTATGTAGATACAGTAGACCTACGATGTAGAAAAGAAATCCAATATGAACATATACATATAATCAGTTTTTTTCTATTTATATCATAAAAGTGCATGCTGCTTATCACATATTTGTATCTTTGGAGATAGAAAACATCTGTGTATAACATAAGTATACAGAAAATGTAATATTTTAATATCGATAGCAGTCCTTACTGAAGCATCCCTCCTGTTCCGCCAGCCTGCAGTGTTGCTCTCACTCCTCACCAGCAGTTTCATTACCCTGCTATTTAACTTTCTATGAGTATTTCAAGCAAGTCGTACTTCAGCTGAGCACAAGCAGCTCTGAGTGCTGAATAATACAGACCCACTGCCTCGGCTTGTAAAAGAAAGTGGTTGTTCCTCTTGCTCGGTTACGAGCACACAGCTGCTCTGCCGTCATCCAAGGGATCATGGGTACTAGCCCTAAGATGCAGAAAAAGCACGTTAAAAAAAAAAAAAAAGACTAACTAAAGTTTGCAGTGCTGCGGGGTGTTTTTAACGCGGTTCTCTACTGCTGTGACTGCTCTTCCCGTGCGCAGCCCTAGGCGGGTGCCTGGGCTCGGAGCAGGACGCGCAGTGCCCCGGAGCCGTGCCCGTGCAGAGGCGCATTGACTGCCACCCGCAGCCGGGCGTTTCCCAGGAGGCCTGCGAGGCGCGGGGCTGCACCTGGTGCTCCACCGATGTGCCCAACGCTCCCTGGTGCTTCTTCCCTGAGGACAGTCCCTACGGCTACGCCCGGAGTGGGAACACCGAGAAAACAGACAAAGGCTGGAGGTGAGTGCGTGTGGCTCTGTGGGTGCTGCAGGCTGGCACTGTCCCACTGCTGCCGCCCCGGGCGGTCTCGCTGAAGACTTTCCCCAAGCTGCACATGTGACAAGGAGGGTAATGGACACCTTTCCCTGTGAATACGCCGTAGAATTGGGGCTTTTGCTCTCACCAAACCACTGGTGAGGAAACCAGGTGCAGGCCCAGACTGCTCCCTCCCACCCTGGGAGCTGTGTCCCAGGAGGCTATGAGGTGTCCTTGCTTTGGTGCCCCGTTTTATCCATTAACATCAAAGAGGGCCTGAACTGACCTCGGGGATTATTTCTCTCGGTAAGTCAATGATTTACTTTTAAAGAGCTGACACAGAGTAGCTGGGTGGTTCCCCCAGCTTGCCCCAGGGTGGTCTCAGCCAGTGATGGATTGTGGTGGGCACCAGCATGTGTTTCCACTGCAGGGTCACACTGAAAAAGCGCCAGTCCTTGACCCTCTTCGGAAATGACATTTCCCCAGTTGTCTTGGAAGTGGAGTTCCAGACAAAGGACAGACTCCGGTTCAGGGTAAGTACTTGGGGGTTTGGAATGATTTAACCAAAGCAACACATGCTAAGGAGTGAGCTAACCTGCCCACTGCTCACCTTGCTTTAGCTCTACGACCCCAACAAGCAGCGGTTTGAAGTCCCACTCAAGATCAATGGCCCCGGGGTTACCGCTGAAGAAGCCAACTATGAGGTGGAGTTCTCAGAGGATTCCACGCACTTCACGATCAAGAGGAAGAGCACTGGCACCGTGCTGTGAGTACTACATGTGATTCATGTTGCTTTTTGTAGAAAGTAGGTGTGATGGGGCGAGCACTGTTTCCTCACACCGTGTTGCTTAGGTCTATGTGACAAGGGGTCAAAAGCAAACTGGATGTGGTGTAAATGCAGATTTATGCCTTGTCCCTGAAGGACATTCATTATTAATAGGAGTATGTGCCTGTATAACAGACAATTATCTATGTGAATGTATAAAGATTTATTCAGTAAGTCAAATAACTTTTGAGGCAATTTTATGGCTTGGGATGCTGGTCAACTCAACTCAGCTCAACTCATCAAAGCACTGAGCTAAGATTTCTGAAATTTGAGGTGTCAGGAATTGATCACCAAATCTCCGAACACTCTCCAGCAGGCAGGTCTAGGAAGCTCAAAGCTGTGGAAGCCATAAGCCTCTAACTTCCACTGATGTCAGTGAATGGCATTGGCTCTAGTTTGTCCCTCTGCAAAAATACTATTTGTTTTCTCAAGCTAGTACTGTAAATTTAACTTCAGCAAAAGCTACCTGCACTAACAAATGTCACTAGCTGTCATAATTTCCCCTTTCCTTGGCTTCCATTGACACATCTCTAGTGTGTAATGCTGCTTAGAAAGAGAGTCCCAATCAAGGTGCATTCCTGCCAGCTGCTTTTGGGAAAGCAGCAGTGAGCAATGTAAGGATGGCTTAACAGGAGTGATGCAAATAAGACAATACAACCTCTAGAATGGTCTGCAGATGGAACCATCATGCTGGGTTTTTAATGAGCTGACCATCCTTTTGAATTACAGTCTCATGGCATCTCTTTATACATGTCACAGTCAATTCTGCAAAGTTTTATTTATGCAGGCTATTTTAAATGAATGTATTATGCATTACTCTGATAACAAAAATAATTTAATTTCTCGTTAGACTTAACAGCTCTGTGTAAACAGTGGGCTTTTGTCGAAGGCCCAGTTTTCTTCTCCTTCCTTCTGTAAAGGCTTATTAACTGAAATGCTGATGCAAGGGGTGAATGCATAGCAAGTGGCTAGCTCATGGCCCATTCCCATTCAGCCCTTCTCACCTTCACCCAGACCTGAAGGGTTTAGCTCAGGTTGATGAAACTTGAGATGTCCCAGCTAAGGGAAGGGGCCTGCCATGGAGTAGGTGCAGGATCTGCCAAAGGTGCAAGTCCAGTGACAGGCAGAGGGGCACAAGTCAGTCCCCATGGAGCAGGTTTCCAGGAGGGCACATTCACTGCTCTGGCATGGCCTGGGGAAGTTTCCTCCATTCCCCTTCATCTCCTTGTGCCCCAAGGCCCATGCCAGCAGCGACAGAGGTGTGGGATGCAGCAGTGCTGTGCTGCAGAGCCCAGGGAGCCAGAGGGCAGCCTTGGTTTGCAGCACCGGCGCAGCATCAGCAGTGATGCTCTGCTCTCCAGCATCCCCATGGTAAAACGTACACTGCCTTCAGGCAGGTAAAGGAGGGCTCCTGAAACCCAGCCAACCCCAAAAAGTGGAAATTGTGGGTGAATATAATGCACAGATAATGGACTTTTATCCTGCAAGCAATAACAAGGCTGCTCCCAAAATATTCTTACCACCAGAGACACAGGATTTTGCATATAGAAAGGAAAATCACACGTTCCTGGGAATTGTTTCATGTGAAATGGCACAGCCAGTACTACGGACTGAAGGATCTTGTCAGGGAGCCATTCCTCTCACAGCTGAATCATATTTAGTTTAGGTATATTCCCTGTGTGAGGAGTGGAAATTCTTCCCCTTCATTTGTTTGCCCGTCCATCCTGTCAGAGTGAGGAAATGCAGGTGCTCCACAGCCTTAGAGGGATTTGCAATCTCCTTAGCCACCAAAAGAGCTGCGCAGATGGAATCTTTCAAAATAGGAAACCAGGTTATCTATCCTGGCCTAAAAGCTTTGGGTGGCTGCATTTGCTTTACTGGGGAGGATGAGCACTCAGCAATCAGCTTTATAGGAGCATCCTGCAGTCTGCCGCACATCCCCAGCAGTGGTTGCGCTTGACTGGCTGGGTCCAGGGGAGCACTGGTGGCATCTGGCATGTTGAGTAGATTTTCATGTTAGTTCAACCCGCCCAAAGGCAAGTTTGAATGCTAAAACCCAAATATTTTCCTTTGGGCTCCCTCCAGAAGTGGGAGCAGCTGCTCCAGGGCACCCAAGCCCTAAGCTGCACAGTTGGTGGCCTTTGTGCCCAGGCCAGGTTAGGGCAGGCTGTGTGGGAGAGTGTCCCTGGGAAACAGGCCTGACACCTGGAGGGACTTCAGCCTCCTATTTTAAGATGTGAACGGCCATGACCTTACTGTCTCAATGAACAGCTGAATCAATCGTTAATTTTCATATGCACACAAACACTGCTCAGAACAGTCAATATGGGCAAATAAAGCCTCTTCAACAAGTGCTGCAGTTGCACTCCCCAGGTATGGTTGGATAATAACTTGTGTCTGCACCAAACCAGGTCAGGGTTCTCTGCTGGACTTTTAAAATATCTCTGAGGAAAGCTTTCCCGCTGTAAAGCAATCCCAGATCCTCAGAAATCTGCTTTGTTTTATGTTTCTTATCCCTTGATAGCAGAGCTGTGCTGCTGGATGACCCACCCTCCAAAAAAGCCTAAATTCCCTCATGATCCCCAGCATGCTCTGGCACAGCTGCCAGTCCACCTGGGGAGGGAGCAGCCTGTCCCAAGCAGAAACACAGTGTAGGTTTAGGTTGCTTTTTCAAAGTCCACACCTATATTTCTCTAGCCTCCTGTCCGAGGTGCAGTCTGTCCTGCCATCCGTGTCTGTGCCATAGGCCGTGAAGCAATGGGGCAGCAGGTGTCAGGCTCCTGTCTGTCTGCTTGATAGAAAACCCCATCCCCGCTCTGCCACTCGTGTGTGTGAAGCCTTCGTGTGAGGAATGATTTAATTCCACATTGGAAATGCTGCAGGGGAGAGGCAGGGGAGGCTTTGAGGTATTCCTGAGCGTGTTTTACAGGCGTCTCTCATGCTTGCTGCATGCAGGGAGACTTTGTCATAGCTGAGCTACCCGAGGAGGGCAGGACAAACTCAGGGCCCCTTGTAATCACAATAATAGGGGAGAGGAATAAACTATATGAGGGGAGAGACATTAACAGCTGATTGCAAACCTCATGCAGAGCCAGGGGCAAGAACAAAAGGCCAAGTCCCGCTACATTTTCAGCTTGCTCCAAGGTAATCAGTTGACAGCTGCTGCTTTGCCTGCATGGGGCGAAAATCAGGCAGAGTCAAGCAGGGAGATGATCCAGGCACTGCTGGGGGCTTCTGGGACCAGGAGCTCTTGGGCTGCCTCCCTTTCCTCTCCCAGTAATGCCTCTTGGCCTACTCCCTCTTACCTTTCTCCTTCTCGTCCACTGCTGTCCTGTTCTCAGTCCCATCCCATCCTGCCTCCTTCTTCTCCTCTTATTCACCCTCTCCAAAGTGCCTGCTGTTTTCCCACTAGCCAGGGAAGGTCCTTTTCTGTGCCAGTAGCTATTCAAAGCCATGGAGGTAAAAAGGTGCTGTGTCCACACATTCTCTGGCGAGGTCCCAAGGGGATCAGATGAGACACAGCAAAGCTTCTGCTCCCATCCAGATGTCAGATGTTTTCTGTTTTCCATGAGAAAATAGAAACCTGCTTCTGATTTAAGGCTGCAAGTCACAGATCTGAACCATGAGGGACAGGGACCAGGGTCTGGATCTCCTGCCCCAGAGGTGAAGCTCCCAAGCTACCATCTTTGTCGGGCAGCAGAGACTGCAGGGAGCATCTTTCCACTCTCATCATGCTTAGAAAATAACTGTTTTGGCAAAATTGGTGGGGTCAGTGGAAAAATGTTTTGTCAAGAGATTGGCTTTAGCTTAGTAAATCCTTGCTCAGAATATCCTGGTTGATCTTGAAGCTCTAATGGGGAACTGTCCCATTGTTGGCCAGGGCCCCACATTAGTAAGAACAGGAGATAAAATACTGTGTTGTAATTGGGCAGGTGAGGGAGCTAAACAGCCTGTGAGTTGTTTTGTGGCACATACACTCAGGTTCAGCGCTGTTCTCCTTCCTGCTCTTGCCACACTAACAACAGCAACCACTGGAGGAGGTAGTATCAACTGAGAGCATGAAGGCTCCAAGAAAGCCTAGATTTTCTCAAGAGCAGAGAGTAAAAGGCTGGGAACTGTTTGCTTTAAGACAGCGATAAATAGCAAACACATGCTCATTTTGCAGTGTGTGATTACTCTGTGGACTCATTGCCCCAGGGCAGCACTGGCACAGGAGGCCTAGCAGGATACACATTCAGGCATAATAAAAAAATCATCTGTAGGAAAATAAAACCCCCAAATACTTTTGTCTCCATGGTTCCCAACATCAGTTAATTCTATGAAAACAGCCAGAAACTTCCTCCATAAGCAGATTAGTGCAAGACTGGCTCTGAGTGACATCTTATGCCTTCCTTTGTGATATCTGGCCTGGGCCATTGCTGGAGATAGGCTGCAGAGGGATGAACTACTGATTTGATTCTCCACTTTAATATCCTGACTTTTCCTTCATGATGTCACACAAATAATGGAAGGCAGAACATTTTTTTTCCTATCCAGATAGGGGCTACTTTCTATTAAGAGTTTGGAATACCTTGTTTGCTCTCGCACTTGGGAACGTACTGCACAAATAACCAAAATCTAATCAAGATTTTCCCTAATTTCCAAAAAGGCTGCTGCAGAGTTCAGCTGCCTTTTTTATTGTTTGTGGTAGTTAATACAGACACCACTTACCATGAAGACATTTTTACATAGGCAAGGCTATTAGAATGATTTATAACGCTGTTGTCTTAACTGCAGTTTTGCCGAAAGCAAGGGGAGTAAATTGTATGCATTATGGTTAGATTGGATTTGTTGCTAGTTTTTAAGAGCCATTGTTTTAGTCTTCTAATCATTAAGATTTATGTTATGTAGACAAGAAGTATTGTAGGTGTATCACTTATCCAGGTGTTTTTCAGAGCAAAAACAAAGCATTGTATATTCAGCAAGTTACGGGACATTTCCTGATATCACAATTATGAATACAGTAGAAGTAGAGGAGAACTGTGTCAAACACTGTAAATATACTCTGCAGTTCCTTTTTTTATAGATGTCATGTTTGTGGAAAATCTATTGATTACTCCTGCTAATTTTCTCCACCTATTTGACAAATCACCTTTAAAGGAGGATAAACATATAAAAATTCAGTCTTGGTGAGCCTTCTGCACTCCAGTGGTGTCCCAAAACTTAGAGCTAATAAGGAGTACAGCTCTTGTGAAAGTGTGTTGTGGTTTAACCCCAGCGAGCAACCAAGCACCACACAGCTGCTTGCTCAGTCCTGCCTGAAAGACGGACAGAATTGGAAGGGCAAAAGTGAGAAAACTCATGGCTTGAGACAAGAACAGTTTAATAACAGAAAAAAAAAGTAGTAGTAGTAGTAGTAGTAATAGTAATAGTAATAGTAATAGTAATAATAATAATAATGTAATTAAAAGGAAAATAACAGAAAAATAAAACCCAAGAAAGAAAAGTGATGCAAATGAAAACAATTACTCACCACCATCTTACTGATGCCTACCAGTCCCTGAGCAGCACTCTTGTGGCCCACCTTCCTGCTAGTTTTAATGCTCAGCATGAAGCCAGATGGTATGGAATATCCCTTGGGTCAGTTGAGGCCAGCTATCCCAGCTGTGTCCCCTCCCTGCTACTTGTGCACTCCCAGCCTGCTTGCTGGTGGGGCAGTGTAAGGGGCAGCAAAGCCCTGTTGTGCTCTGTTAAGGACTGCTCAGCAATAACTAAAACATCCCTGAATTACCAACAGCTTCCAGCACAAATCCAAAACATCACCCCGTACTAGCTACTATGAAGAAGGTGAACTCCAGCCAAAACCAGCAGTCAGTGGAAATATTTTTAGCAATCTGAGATCAGTGGAAAACCATAGAGAGCTGGGCTCCTAAGGTGATGCTCCTCAGCATCCCAAGTGTGTTGAGTCAGTCAGTATATTTGAGGTTCATTTGAAAATAGAGTGTGTACTCCTCACTCCTAAGGTGCTTTAGCACTTTATGAGCAGCCTGTGCATACTGTGATAGCCTGGCCCTGTGGAAGGGTGTGCCCAGGCTTTGCCAGGAGGCTTAGACCCCTTTTTGGATAGCTGTGTGAAGTTACAACTGAATTTCCACACAGATGAGATACAGGGTGGTCTGGACGCCAAGAAAAGCAGATGTTATAGAGGACATTTTCTCCAAGTGACTGAGTGGACCAGTTGTTTACAGTTTAAAATAATGAACTCATTTCTCCAGGATTCATTGCAACAGGAAGAAAAAAAAGACCAAACCTCTCCCAACTTAAGATTATTTTGGAATGTTCAGATAATGCATGATGCATGTCCTAATGATGTATCATATATGTGTCCCAAGTCTCCTAATTCTGGAGGTTTTGTAAGACCACTTTTAGAAGTGCCACCAGCTGGTTGCTCACAGCAGGCGAGTCAGTGCTTCGAGCCATTGCAGTCATTGATCTCCAGTAAACCTCAGCAGAGCAAAGTTGTTCAGCCAGGTAAATAGTCCTGTCCAGTTCATGTTACAAAGGACTGATGATTGCCTTCCTGAAAACCATCTTGTACTGCCTTTTAGTCATCCCCCTCAAACGCTGTGACAATGTTAGTCATGAACTACACCTTCAGCATGAACAGGATGTTTTATCTATCTGCCTACTCACCTTCCTTTAATACTACTTCCTTGGTCCAATCCAGTTATGTTTCATCCTGATGGCCAGTGGCTTGACTGCTGGGTGTGAGACAAGTTCCCTTGCTGGCCAAAATTGTTAATTTTTACAGAGACCTTTTCAATCTGAGTGATTCTTTTTTTTCTGATAAGAGGTTAAAAATTAGAGAGGTTTACTCTTTAGTATAGTGCACAGTGTTTGGAAGAAAAGAGTAGCTTTTAACAATCAGACTCCTTGGACAGGCAACAGCTGACTCTTCACAGGCAATGGGCCAGGCAGATGTGTGGGGAGGCTGGTTTGTTTTACCACAGACACACTAACAGGTTAAGACTTTCAGCAGTGAATATGACTGCAGCTATTACCTCTTGAGCAAAGAGGATTCTTGTCCTCACAGACTTTGCCTTATCTGACTGCTAGTAGGGGTTGAATTTTTGACAGTGAGCAACTGTTCAGCGTGGTTTTAGATTTTTTAGATCCCTTCTGTTGTCCATCACAGTGCTTTTATGGTTCATAGGACTCTTGGAGGAGAACCATGCAAATTCCTGTAGACATGATGTCATTTTATGCTCCCTCCTGTTTTGTTCCTTCTATCTGCTTTAAACCAGCAGGAGGGGAGGTGGGAGAAATATGACATTTTCTTTTATTGTATCCAAGGATTTAAGGAATGACAGACATAATTTTTTTCATTTAAGTGATTGCTCTTTGCCAACACTACATGAACAGACACATAAGGTAGCACAACAGCCTACCACAGTGCGCTGGAGAGCACAAGGACTCTGGAAGCTGCTTGGGACTAGAGGCAGAGAGTAGTGCCGGGAGAAACCTGTCCATGCTTTCCTTCAGATGGAGACGACATAACAATGCCCAGAAAAAAAGAGAGAGTCATTACCAGCCTTTTAATGTCATGGTTAATGCTATATTTAGCGCGTAGCTTTGCTGGCATGCAGAGGTTTAGGGAAAGACAAGGCTGATGGGGAGCAGTGCTGGTGGCACAGCATGGGAGCTGTGCTGGTGGGGGTGGCAGCCCCCAGGGAGCTGAGCCATGGAGGGGTGCAGAGCAGGGCACTGTTTTGGCAATGTCATGCAGAAGTAGAGTGCATGACAGTTGCCTGAAGGAATGCATGAGTCATAAACCAGTTTCTCCACAACATGTAAAGATATGGTGGGGCAGAGGGCTTGTTCCTAGAGCTGTTGTTTGCACCACCCCAGTGACCGTCCTGGTCAGGGAGGGGACTTGCTGAGCTGAAGGAATACTTTAATGCCATGGTAACACTAAGTGTTCTCATGATAGGAAATATCAGTGCTGTAATGTGGCTACCACAAATGTACAAAGCCTCATATCCTCTGAACAGACATCGTGGGGCGAGCTCAATGAGTTAGGACAGAGCTTAAGTAAGCTCTTCCCAAAGCATTTCCCCTCTGGCATAGTTTGAGTTTTCATAACCCTGTGGTCTCCTCGGAGCAGTGACCCTTCCTGTCTTGGCACAGAGCTGAGCTGTATGACAGTCTCCTTTGGACAGGAATATAGCTCCAGAGCCCATCCCTCTTCCTACACAGAGCAACCACGTCTTGCAGAAAGGCCTCTATTTGTCAAGGGCTGGATCTGATTCTCAGGGATGTTTTGCATGCATAACCCTCCTAAAAGAAAATAATCTTATTCAGTACTGTGTGTAGGTGGAGATGATGGAAAGGAGGGAGGGAGGGGTTCCTGCCGGCAAAAAAACCAAATCAAGAGTTATATACAAGTTCTTACTTTTCCTGCTTGTAAGAAAGGACAAATAGAATTTTTAGAAAATACACAGACTTTTTAGTACCTGTGCTTGACTTTGGATTTGTCTAGGACAATTAGGGACGGTTTGTAACTGCTTTTTGCATGGAGAGGCAAGGGGGTGCCTTAGGCATCCCTGTGAGTGGCTGTCCTTGCATCCTTGTGGGGAGAGCAGGCCAGCGTGGTGGGAGCAGTGCTGCCCTCCCAGTCCTCCCAGCAGCAGGGACTTGTCCCAGGCAGGGATGCTGGCGGCGCAGGTGGCAGGCCACTCACCAGAGCACTCCCCTCATGGGGGTAGAGCTGCTCCCCACCGACACAACCCGCCTTCTTTTTCTCTGATTTACCAGTCAATTTGATCAACCATTTAATTTTGTCAAAATCATTGACGGAAGAACATTAAAAGAAGAGTTATGCCACTTCTGTGCTCTATGGTTTGGGCTCATTTATTTTAATTAGCTGTAACAAATTCATGGTTAAACAAGGCTCGAGAGGGTGCTATCTAAATGAGCTACTCATGGCATACACAGGGCCATTAACAAAACACTTCTCCACAGCTTGACCATGTTCTCCCCCATCTAACTTGCAGCTCATTATAGCTCTAGAGATAGGAAACAGAATGTAGCACCTAATTAAAATGTGAGCCCGTGTCCACAGATGATTCAATAGAAATAAATGCATTAAGCTGCTGAGAGAAGCAGGAGAGAGTCATCACAATAAAAACATCTTGTTCAAGCAGAGTCTGGAGAAAGCTATACCCCTATTTTAGGCACCTGCATGAAGTTGGGGGTATTTGGGTTCTGATACACCAAAACATTAAAAAAAAAGCTGATAAAATGTCTGTTGTTCTCATTAAGGATTCTGAACTCCACTGTGTAATAAAAATTTTTAGCCTTTCACGTTGGTTGTCATAGAAATAGCATAAGCAACCACTTATTTTGATAACAGATTTATAGTGTGTCTTCTGTTATTTTAGTTGTTCATTTCAAAAATTATATTGATGGGGTTTTTTTGCATAAGTGGATGAGATATCTTCAACCATTGCAAGATTAATTTAATGTGTTAGTTTATGCACATTAGAGGCATGCATAGAATTTAATGGATTTTTGATATTGTTATTCTCCAAAATACATAAAAAGTATAAATAGCCAGGCATGAACTTAAAATGATACCTTCCAAGGAGAAGCAAACTAATCCTGTCTCCCACTGTTTGTTACAGCTGGGACAGTCCCCTGGTTGATCTGTTTTTCTCCAACCAGTTCCTTCAGATCACCACCACTGTGCCATCCACTTCTGTGTATGGGTTTGGTGAACATGAGCACCCCACCTTCAAGCACAACATGGACTTTGTTACCTATGGCATGTTCTCCAGGGATCAGGCACCAACGGTAATTCACTCTGTGCAACGCTTTGTCCTAGCTTGTGTTTCCAAAAGGAGGAGGCAAACATGGAATGTCACAAGCTTTGCAGGTATCATCAGTTTTAATTAAAGGACAAAGCCATGAATTGCTTTGAGGGAACTTTGAAACCTTTTATCAGAAGCTGTCTCACAGTGCAGTTTTCAGAAAAAAGTATATTGTGTGCCAAGATCCTGGTTCAGGAAAGCTTTGCATTTCATGCTCAGATCAATCCCTGCTCATCCAAACAAGCTGGACTTCAGCAGGACTCATTAGATAGTTGGCTGAACTGGAGTCAGTGGTTGATGCATCTGTTTTAACCAGAAAAGTTATTCTTACTCATGCCATTTTGAAGAGTTTGACAGAATATCAAAGGTTTAACTGGGAAAGACTAAAAAGTTCCATTTTGATAAGGCAGAAAAAAACCCCTCTTTTCTATCAATTTGACTTCACACCAATTTAGATGAAAAAAATCCCCAACCTTTCAAAATAAGTCTCTAACTATGACTGAATTTATTTCCTTGTCTCTGCATATGTATCTACCTGACAAAAACTATGAAAAATAGCAAAGTCAAGTCATACCTCATGAGCTGTTTTTATGTTTCAGTCATTTGCCAACCTCTATGGAGTTCACCCTTTCTATATGTGCGTGGAACCTGACTCCAATGCCCACGGTGTTCTCCTTCTGAACTCCAATGCACAAGGTAAAAAGATAGATGGATTCCCTGTATAGACTGCATATAGAAATATGATAGATTAGTAAGTATAAAAAGCTGTTTTACTGATTGCTTTTTCAATGTGATACAAATACGAGTGACTGCTCCCTAACTAAGCTTGCAGGAGTAACTATAGAGTTTTCAAAGGGATTTCAGTAGAATGACTTTTTAACAACGAATTTAGGCGTTTTTAGGCATTTTCAGGGAAAATACATTCTTGACTTTTTAATGAAAATAGATGCAAATAGAGGGAAAGAAGAAGGTGGAAGAAATTTCCTCTGAGACTGGCATAATGAAATCAAATCAATTTAGGTTAGTCCTATATTCTGTCTTTGGAGAATAGTTTTGTATGTTGCCATGGTCACCTTACTGCATTATTCTAGTGGTATAATTTCAGAAAAGGGGAATCTTCACTCTGTCTATAACATCAGTTCCCCCTGGCAGACAATGGCTTTCAATAAGATTAAAATAGCATAGGGGAACCCTAAACACAAGCTTGTTGATCCTTCTTACATACATGAAACTGAGACAAATGAATCTCTGCAATTTACTCTGGGTGGGTTTCTGTGATTTATTGCCGCACAATGCCAATCTGAAAGCAGAGATTACAGAAACACTGGGCAATGGCCTGCCTGCCTTCAGGCCCTGTTTGCTCGTCCAGTCGTACCCACAAGGTGCACAGAAGAGCCCAGTGTGCGCACACCTAGGATAGGATAGGGTAGGGTAGGATAGGGTAGGATAGGATAGGATAGGATAGGATAGGATAGGATAGGATAGGATAGGATAGGATAGGTTAGGATAGGGTAGGATATTTCAGTTGGAAGGAACATAAAACGTACTTAGAGTACAACTCCCTGAACACTTCAAGGCTGACCCAAAGCTAAACACGTTGTTAAGGCATTGTCCAAATACCTCTTAAACACTGACACGCTCAGGGCATTGACAACATCTCTAGGAAGGCTGTTCCAGCATTTGGCCCCCCTCAGTAAAGAAATGCCTCCTAATGTTGAGTCTCAACCTCCCTTGATGCATTCCTGACCCATTCTCATGTATAGTGCAGAGCTGGTTTGTACTGAGAACCCTTTTTTTCCCTTTTAGATGTTACTCTGTCTCCAAACCCAGCTCTAACTTTCCGCACTATTGGAGGGATCCTAGACTTCTATCTCTTCATGGGACCGACTCCTGAAAACGTAGTTCAGCAATACACTGAGGTCAGTAGAAAAGTGCATAAGGCACATGGATCAGTGCCTTGTAACACAGTCCTGTCAGTATCTGGTAGTATCAGCAGGTTGTGCAGCCAGAGCTTTGTCCTGATCTGTTCGTGCAAAGCCACAGCTTCAGATCCATGGGAAAACTGGCATATGCTCGAGCATCAAGAACAGTCTGTCTTGAGTGTCACAGGCTGGCTGGGTGTTCAGTGCACCTCTCCAGCCTTTCCTGCAGTATGCCGGGATGGGATGCAGGAGTGCACTAAAAGGATGCAATGATTAGAAAGATATCTGTCTAAGCTGACTCCTCTCTGGGCCCTCACAGCTTTACAGTCTTTGCTGTATGACATAACTGCATTTTGACACTGCAGGCCAAGAAAACAAACTAGGCAGAGCACAGATGGGAATGTTTGGGAACTTTACATATGCTGGATTTCAGAGATGTTGAATGGACTGTAAAGTCTTCAAGCCTTTATTTGCCAGTGGAGTCGCTTGCTGGTTTTGGAGCCATCAGCCTGTTGTTTACTAATGAAAACCCATATAATTGCATTGGAGAGCATAGATGTATAACAATGCATTTACTGCTGTCTCACAGAGTGTAACTACTTGCTATGAATTGCCCAGTGTTTTACAGAGAACTGAGAGTACACATGCAAATGGCTGTTTTGGAAGTCTACGTGCAATTCTTATCTAGTGATGCCTGTGCAGAAAAAAAGTAGCAGATAACATGTTTTTCCTGGTCACCAAATGATGCTTCAACTGGGCCTTTCCACAGAAAATTGCCACCTCAGACCCAAGCTGTGTAGATAAAGAAATCAGTGTCAAACCTAAAGGGGATGGAGCAAAGCTGAGAAGGGGCATGGCTCTGCCTTCCCCCATGCTGCCTCTCAGAGGGGCCTGAGCTCTGATCTGCAGCAAACATATTGTCTTTCTTGGCTTTTTAAAGCCTCCATATCCTATGCTTGCCTTCTTTTAAAATGCCTGTATGGGAACAGAAATATTGTGGTTTAGAGTGAGGGAAAAAGAGGATTTAGCCCAGAAGGAAGGTATTGCTGGCTTCTGGTTTGGGGAAGGAAGGGATAAGACTTGCTCATGCTGCTGTTTTGGGAAGGCTGGAGCTTCTCCAGGGTGGTGGGCTCTGCCAGACCTTCCTTTTCCAAGCAGAGGTTCAGGTGCTACCCCCCAGAGAGGTGGGAGGCTGATGGTTCCTCTGTGTCCTGGAGCAGGAGCGACTGCTCTGTTGCTTGGAGGGTTCCAGCTCCCTCTGCATATCGTCCCCACCAGTTGCCTGTCATGGTTTAACCCCAGCTGGCAACTCAGCCCCACACAGCCACTCGCTCACACCCCCTCAGTGGGGTGGGGGAGAGAATCCAAACTGTAAAAGTGAGAAAATTCGTGGGTTGAGATGAAGACAGTTTAATGGGTGAAGCAAAACTGTGCACGCAAGCAAGGCAAAACAAGGAATTCATTCACCAATTCCCAGGGGCTGAAGGGTGTTTAGCCACCCCCAGGAATCGGGGGGATGGCTGAACATGTGACAGTTACTGGGGAAGACAAATGCCATCACTCTGAATATTCCTGCTCTCCCTTCCTCTTCTCCCAGATTTATATGCCAAGTATGAAGCCATATGATATGGAATATCCCTTGGCTCAGTTGGGCTCAGCTGTACTGGCTGTGTCCCCTCCCAACTCCTTGTGTACCCCCAGCCTCCTCACTGGTGGTGTGGAGTAAGGGGCAAAGAAGGCCTTGACTCTGTGTGAGCACTGCTCAGCAAAATCAAAAATATCCCAGAATTATCATCACTATTTTCAGTACAAATCCAAAATACAGCCCCATACTAGTTACTATGAAGAAAATTAACTCTATCCCAGCTCAAACCATCTCTGATCCCAGTGCCACAGACCAGCAAGCAAACTGGGGTTTTAACTTGCACATGGGTATTAAAATAAGGGGGGAAAAAAGAGGGGAGGGGGAAGGGAAGAAGTAAGGCAACTCTCCCCCAGGCTGGAGCTTTGATCCCCATTTCAAGGGAGTTAGTGCAGCAGTATGATGGAAATTAGATCCACCCCTGTTTCTTTTCAAAGTCTTTTACTGGTGTTTGAAGGCAGCATTTCTGTGGCTTAGCAGGTGGTCAGCATCTGAAAATAAAATGAGAGAGTTCTCACTCCCTAGCTGATGGGTAGTGGCAGCTCACTTTCCACCCCTGTCTCTGGAAATGGAGCTGGAGCAAAGAAAACAAGGTAAAGGAGAGCAGTGGGCGTTTCCTAATGAGATGTGTCACATGCCAGGACAAAAAAATCCTGTTCTGTATTCTTTGTGCTTGCCTCAACTCTCTAGGGAATCTTTAAGAATGCATGTTAGTAATTTCAATGTGAAATAATAACTTCTTCAGTAAACATCCTGAAATTCCAAGGTCAGAAATGTTACAATTACCATATTATTAGTCTCTAGGGTAATAATTTGGCTTTTATGTACAAGATATGTGGGAAGGTGGAGGAGACAGAAAAGACTGTCAATTGTATTTTCTGTCACATGGAGAGGACTTTCCCCGTGCAGTCATTGTCATGCTATAGGGAAGGAGAAGGGGTAGAAAGGAGAAAAGTGACTGATGCCTGCTCAGCAGCATGGCTCGGCTCTCTCAGCTTTTTGCATGGGTCTCCTCTGGGTGTTTTGGGAGCTCCTGGCTGCAGGGGCCCCTGGTGGGACCAGGCTGCACTGCTGCAGAGCTTAACGAGGCACCTCCCTCCTGTGCAAGCATCTGCCCCAGTCACTCCTTTTTGCAGGGACCACCCATTGTAGCTGTCCAGGGTGGCCCCACTGGTGTGGCAGGGTGGCCAGGGGCCAGCTGGAGTGCAGCTGGTGAGAACAAGGGACGTGTTTCCAGAGCAAAGTGCTTTACACCTTTCTCAAATGTTTTGTGCTGTTGCCTTCAGTGCCACTTCAATATCTGAGCCACCTCTCTGCCCCTGCTATGCTTGTTTCTGTAGGAGGTTTAGGAACTTAGCTCTGCTCTGTGCTTTCATGTGGCTCCCTCCAAACCAGTGAGTTAGGACAGCTTTGTAACAAAGCTCTTTATTTGGTCTCTGGAGTATGCAAGGTTTCCCCACACACCTCTCCAGGTTGCCAGCAGCACCCAGAGTGGACCACTGACTCTTGGCCAGAGCTGCTGGGTCCTGGCTATGCCAAGAGCAGGGCTCCCTGTGTGATGATCAGGTGATTATTGCAGCTGCCCTGCCAGAGCCACGAGGCTCTCTGTGCATCACTGGAGTGAGGACAGGCGACAGGAAAGCTGTGGTAGCCCCGGATGCCAGCCTGGCCCAGGATAATCTGCTTTAAATGGGCTCCAAGAGTGAGGCAGGGTGTGAGAAGGGAGCAGAGGGCTAAGTGCTGGTACCACTGTCCCTCTGCTGCGCATGGAGCAGAGGTGAGCTGTAGGATGCATCCTGCCAGTGGCACCAGAGCGCTACAGCAGTGACAGCAGCTAGAGGGTGTGTGCTGGGCATAGTCCCATGGGAAGGAGAAGCCTCCAGCCCCATTCTTCTGCTCCCTACTATCCCTGAGCTCAGCTGTGTGGGGCGTTGCTCCTGCCACATCTGAGATTGTCCTGTACAGCTCTCCATGTATGACAGTGATCACATTTTTCTCCTACTGCAGAAGAGGTCTGGTGTGCAGAAGAGTTATGTAACACAAATCTCACTTTTGATGGCAAACACCTCAGTTTGCAAGAGGGTGAGAAAAAGCAGTAACAAGCTGAAGAGTTCAGGCACTGAGCTGAGCCTGGCTGAGGCTTTGCAGTCACACCTAATACCAGGCCAACATTGCCAAGACCGCATGTGGCCTTTCAGAACAGACCAACAGTGCATAGCAGTAGGGGATGAGCTCCATAACAAGACACTCAGAAACGTTAGGGTTCAACAAATGGATAGTTAATAGCTCTTGGGTAGAGTGAAAGCCATGAATTTGTTATTTTATCACAAATTATCCAATAACAAGCTGTAAGTGAGCACACTGCAAGTCTCCTAATTCTGTTTGGAGAGAAAATTGCTGGTTTGCTTCCTCCTTACAGAGGTGTTAGCTAGTTACAGGTGTAAGGGACCTCAGGAGGTGTCTAGTCCATTCTCCTATTGGAGAGGTAACATGGGGAACCTGCTTGTACCTCGATTTTATCACAGATGATTCAGTGAGAGTCTCACAGCTGAATTCCCCAAGAGGGAATAAACAGCTGATAACGGGTTTGTGCAGCAAAGAACAAGGTTTGAAGACCTTGGCATTGAAAATCCTTACATTTTTTATGTTCCTGAGGTTATGAGCGTCTTCTTTATGGTTCAGCAGCTGCAGGGCCTTTCTTCTTGCTCTCCTAAATCAAAGCGTAGCTTCTGTTAACAGACTTTGAGGGAAGGTTACCCTTCTAACTGACCAGATGACCACAGTACTCACCTGCCTGCCTTAAGTCACAGGGGATGAGCTGGATACAGATACCTGGGCCATAGGAGCACTTGTGGAATTTAGCCATTGTGTGACTATACAGAAACACTTTGTGACTGTACAGAAACACTGTTTCTGTGTCTAAATCCAGACCATTAGCCCACTTGGGTTTTTGTAGCTTCCTCCTATAACTCCTCTTTGAAGAAAGGGAGTTGAAGCAAATATCAAGCTTCAAAATTCATTTTGTGTGGCTAATTAGGATGCAAGATTAGCAATCTGCATTGCTGGAGATCTCAGCTCCTTTGTGAGCATAGGAAAGAGTATCTCTCTCTGGCCTCTGTGATACATAGGCATAAAGATTTTCACAGAAAGAGTGGTGAAGTACTGGAGTTGTCTGCCTGGGGAGGTGGTGGAGTCACCATCCCTGGATGTGTTTAAAAAAGGATTGGATGTGGCACTCGGTGCCGTGGTTTAGTTGAGGTGTTAGGGCATGGGTTGGACTCGATGATCTTGGAGGTCTCTTCCAACCGGGTGATTCTGTGGTTCTGTGGTTCTGTGAACTCTGCAGCTGTCTCTCTCTCATCAAAGTCTTTGGTCATAGTGTTAACAGAATTGGATCCCGATTTACTCCGTAGAATTTATAACCTACTTCATAGCATTGATGCTCATATTAATGTTATTTGTCCAATAATCCAGCACAGGGAAAATGAATACAGATCACCTGCTCCCTAGACACAGATTTTATCTGTTAGATATACTTGTTTCCACTGAACTTTGTTCTTACCACAAAATGCTTCCAAGGTAGCTCCTGGATACATCAGCTCTCAGGTGCCTCTGAAAAAAAGTGAAAAAAAATATACATAATGCCAAGTTATGTAAACATGGGAAAACTGACAGTGAATTTATTAAACACCAGGAGTTATTTAAGAAGCAAGTGCAGGAAGAATTCTGGAACAGAATATAGGATTTTGGTTTTTTACTGTTTCTGCACTACCATATCTTTAGGGCGTTTTGTTTGTTTGTTTGTTTTTTCTCATTTTGGATACCTCATATGTTTGCTGTTTCTGCATTTTCCTCCCTTGGTTCCCCCCCATACCCCATCTACCTTTTCTGAATATATAGGAGTCAATTTTGCTAAGCAGGCTTTCTCTGGCTGTTGCACTTTATGATCATTTGTATGCAGAATGCAATCTATATGAATTAACTAGATCCTAAATATATATCAAATCCAACTTGAGTTTTCAGGTTTGCAAAATTACATTCCTGCCTCTGCTGATCCATCTGTGAGTGAGTACCATATGTCAGTTACTTTATCAGGAAGCTTCAGGGGGATCCATTAGAGAGAGTCCGCAGCATAATTAGAAAAAAGAACATTTGTTTCCCCAGCTGCCCTGTTTTCATCCTTCCTCTTCAAATGTTCTGCTGGTTTCAATTAAACTCACCATAGATGCACCAGCCTGGCGAACCTGGAGAACTAATTGCTTTAAAAACTTAATATCTTCCTTGCAAGGTGGATGTTTTTCTGTTGGTTCAGCTGTAATCCCAAACTCCTCAAGGGATGCTGTCGTAAAGTAGTGTCTCATTCTGTGGTCCACAATGACACAGCACCATCCTGTAAGGGTGAGCCACCTGAACCTCAGCAAACCCCAGTGCTGGGGACGTGCCCTTTTGGAAGGACTCTGACTGACCCACCAGTGGCCACAGCTTCACCTCCAGCCCCACTGCTGTCTGCCTGGATGCTTGATAGGACATGGGGGAAGAAGCAAACCCCATCCAACTCTTGAAATACAGTGTATTGGTGTTGTCCTGGGCTGACTGTCCTCCCCAGCCAGGAATGACCCAGGGTATCACAGAACATGCAGCACAGCTGCTCAGCAGTTCCCACTGCCTCTGCCCAGGGTGGTCACCCCTTTCCCATTTCCCAGCCTGCTTGGAGAGAGGCAGCAGATGCCATGCAGACATCCTGCCAGGGCACAGGGCTCTGCATTTAGCTGCAAGATTGGTATTTATCAGCTGGTTTTCCCTGTTTCTCTTGTCCAAGATGAGAAGCCTGTGCATTTTATTTCATTAGGGAGTTCTTTTGTTTTGGTCTGTTTTTTTAACCTTGTTTGTAGAGGTCATTCTCTGTTTACGGTTCAGAAAGCAAGGGCAAAATATGCATCTGCTTTAGGAGCACAAAATGTTGGGTTCACAAAGCTCATCTTGCAGCCTTTGCTGGTCTAAAACAAGCTCTGCTGCCTCCTCAGATGAATTTATCCTTAACATGGTGAGTGTGGCGTTTTGTTTGAAGAAGACTTGCCCCGAGGCTTGCCATGCTGTGCTGGACACCTTGGTGCTGGCTCACAGGGTGTCTGGGAGATTGTTCTGAGCCATCATACCCCACTCAGCTCTCCTCAGAAAACCCTGGCAGAGCTTGAAAGATAGTCTGGGTGATAAGGTGTGTCCACACATGCTGGAAAAAATTAATGACGTGTGCAAGGAGATGGAATAGCACCAGGGTAATTATGGCACATGTCTGTCCATTGGCCTCCCCCTACATGGTAGGGACCACCTTTGTCTGTTCAGGACCTGTCCTGGCGAGGGCACAGCAGTATGCAGTGGAAGCTGAGTGCCTCTGTGGCAGGAACATGCTGCTGAGAGCTGCTGCTGCTTCTTCTGAAGACTCCAGCCTCCAGCTGAATTGGAGGAGAAGTAGGTGTTCAGGAGGATCAGGAAAGGTAAGTCTGGTGGGACAGGCCAAGTAGCAAGTACGGGGCAGCTGTGCTGATCAGCCAGAGCGTCCCTGCTGGAGACACCCAAAGCAATAACCTCACCAGTTGTTCTGGCCTCCTCATGTTTTTGCTTAGGTGAAACAGCAGCATTCCAACAAGTGAAAGCACACTGTAGCCAGATTTGTAATGCTTAGTGCTTAGGTTTGACTGTGTGTTCCCAAGCCTTTCTTCTTTGGAAGCAATTACCCTGTGTGCTCCCCAGCTCAGGGGCATTAAAACATCCTTGGCTTTTCTCTGCCTCTCTCCCCCATGTGGTTTTCTGTCTGATGCACTTTGTACATCCGTGTACTGATGCTCTAGCATCTGTGATGTATTTTAGAGCAATTTCAAGTTCAGCATTGCTTTCCCAGGTCAGACTCTTCCTGGAAAAAATCCCATAGGAAGGTGTGCCTTCATGCAGTGCATCTCTAGAGAGCCTAGCAATGCAATAGATACAGAGTGCCAGAAGTGCCTTGATTTATTTATTTAAAGTAGATGGGGTTTAGCTGCCAATATGCAAGTTTTGTTATTGTTCACTTCTTAGCATAATTACCTAAATATGGAGATCCACAAGGAAATAAGGGAGGAACTGTTTTTTAGCCAAAGGGGGACAATAGCTGCAGCTGATTAATGAGTCATGGGTGCTTACTAGCTACTAGATTTTCATGTATTGCCTGCAAATGTGTTAGAAATACAAGTCAGAGGTTAGTTTCATTGGATTTACTGAAGTAAGGATTTCAAGAGATGTCCCCCAGAAAACACTAGTGTGTACTAATGAGGCAAAGCCAGATTTCAGCTTATTTGTAGAACAGACGCATTGTGATTGCCCACTGCTCATCCCAGGTTACCACAGCAGCTCTCACTGGGGGAAGCAGAGCAGGATGCCTTGCTTTCCTGTGCTCTCAATTGAGTTTCCTCATGCCATTTACAGATGGATTACGTTCAGACAGTGGGAATCAAATATTTATAAAATCATATTTAACTCATTGTCTTGTGTTTCACTTGAGAATTTCGGGACCAAACAGTAACTCTGGCATTGAAAAGGATTGTCAGTGCCTGGCAACACAAGCCTGTGGGCCAGCAATAACAGTAGTCAGCCATAAATAACTGAATTTCATCAAGTTGGTGTGTAAATATGATTAAAACTTTAGAGAGCTTAAATAAACATCAGAGTCTTGATAAGTTAGTTCAGCTGGATGTGGCAAGAGAAGTTTGCAAAGCTTATGTTGCTGTGTGTCACTGGAGATTTGTCAACCCCTCTGTTGACCAAGGGGTTTGCGGACTTGTTGTAGATCAGGTGGCATGAGGATCCACACTGGATTTCTGATGGCATGCGCCCTGTAAGTGAGGGCCCATGCTGCTGTGCAGAGGCTGAGACCACATTTAACACTGGCCTGGCTTTTATACACTGTGTCTTCTACTGGGGTGTTCTTAGAAGTGATGCTCAGTGTGGGTGTTGTTGGAGCCTCTGTGAAGAGCGAGGATCCACCAGGAGAAGTGCCAAGCATGCTGTGCCGAGAGCCACTTGGAGAAAGAAATGGGTATTTAACGGGGGTGTGATGCCTGTGTCCTGGTCTTTGTGCCTTAAAGGATCTGGAAGCCTCTCCTGGTGTTCAGAATAACTTCTTTTCCTCTCACCCCTTGCATTTCTGTATTCCTCATTCCTGCTGCAGGCCATTGGACGCCCACACATGCCAGCCTACTGGTCTCTGGGATTTCAGCTCTCCCGCTGGGGCTATGGCAGCCTTGATGTTTTGAAGGAAACTGTTGATCGCATTGAGCACTATGACATCCCATATGTGAGTATGGATTTTTCACTGTGTATGCTAATCTTACACTCTGAAGTGAGGTGAATAAAATCATAATAGAGGAAAAATAATTATCTTACAAAGAGAATTGTAGAATAAAAGGACATTCATAATCTTATGTAGTGAGTTTGCATGTAATATCTTCATAATGATTAGAAGAACATTTAAAGTGGGCTTTGAACACAAGGTTTAAGTGCGGCTTTTGGCTGCATAGCAGGTGATTCTGGTGTGCATTTGCTGTTAAGCAGTATGAGGTGCTAGCATTTTAAAAACAAATAACAGTACTTCTGATGCAGATCACTGCAAAATAGTTGCTAAACTAGGATTTCTACATTTGTAGTCCACTGCTAGGATTACAATTACAATCTCTTAGGTTTCGTTATGTACATTAGTTGCTTTTTAGAAACACAGTTGCATACATTCTGGTTTCTGTATCAAATACTTCAGTCACAGAATCATGGAATGGTTGGAATTGGAAGAGACCGTTAAAGGCCAGCTAGTCCAACCGCCCTGCAATGAGCAGGAATATCTTCAACTAAATCAGGTTGCTCAGAATCCAACTTAATCTCAAATGTTTTTAGGGATGGGGCATTCACCACCTCTCTGGGCAACCACCTCATGGTAAAAAATTCCTTCCTTATATCTAGTCTGAATCTAGCCTCCTTTAATATAAAACCATCACCCCTTGTCCTATTGCTACAGATCCTACATAAAAAGTCTGATGCCAACTTTCTTATAAGCCTCCTTTAGGTATTTAAAGGTTTCAATAAGTTCTCCTTGGAGCCTTCTCTTCTCCAGGCAGAACAGCCCCATTTGTCTCAGCCTGTTCTCATAGCAGAGGTGCTCCAGTCCTCTGATCACTTTTTGTGGTCCTCCTCTAGACTTGCCCCAACAGATCCATGTCTTCCTTGTGCTGAGAACTCCAGAGCTGGATGAAGTATTAATGTAATTTTTTACTTTAAAAATGTTTAGGATGTCCAGCATTTTGATATTGACTACATGGAACGTCGCCTGGACTTTACCTATGATAAAGTGAATTTTGCTGGTCTGCCAGAGTTCATGAAGGATCTGAAGAAGAAAGGAAAGCACAATGTTGTGATTCTGGTAAATTAACGATGTTGCTAATTATGTCTCCATTTATAAGAACTATTCACAGCATAATCTTTATAGCAGTACCTAGGTGCTAACAGATGTATACTATGGTAGCAGATTTTCCATTTCCTCATTTGTTGAAAAGAGCTGAAGAACAGCTTCTCACAGATTTAGTTTTTAAAAGTGTTGCCTTTATTTGATTTCTGTGTACCAGTACCATCTCTATACCAAAACATTCTCTGTCACTTTTTCCCCACTCAGTTATGAGAAATTTTGCCTCTGAATCGACATAGGATTGCTTTCATGCAATTCTTTCCCTGAAAATGAACAAATTAATTTAAATAGACATACAAAAATAGCTCAATAGTGGAAAAAGTCTATTCCTAATCACTCTGGAAACTACTAACTACAATTCATGTTGCCTTGTACTTACTTTTTATCTAAATTAATGTAAGAGATGATTACTTGCATGCAAATGTGTGGAAAATGTATGTTGAACCTCTAAGTAAAACTGACGTATGGCCAAATGAATTAATTTGGATAGAAGTGAAAATTGGAGTTTTCCATCTTCCCCAGTGAATTTTTCCAGCAAAATTTGCTGTTTCTCTCTAGCACTTCCCCATACATGTCCTTGTGCCAAAATGACTCTGTCACAGTAGCTAAGTGAGTGCCAGTGGTGGCAAGGAAACTGGAGACCAATTTAAGTGAAATTTAAATAAAGATTTAAATAAATTAAGACATTAAATAAAACACATGGATAAATTCACAAGATCTTGCTTTCCACGGTCCCCCAGCAGCTTAGCACTAGGAGGGCTGCACTCCCCAGAGCAGGCTGCAATTTGTTCTCCATAACCGCTGGGGACAGGATATTCTAGAACTTAAGCATTTTAAATTGCAGCAGGACAGATTTAAGGCAAACATTGGGGTAAAGCTGCTTGTCTGCAAGGTGAGCTGAGCAACAGACAGCTGCTGGGGCCAGGGTCCCTCCCCAGGTGGGTGCTGTGAACAGGCCCAACAGATGCATCAGGGATGGCTCAGGCTGAGCTGACCTGCAGCCACAGGATAAGAAGGAGACAATCTGGCAGAGTTCCTCTCAGGACTTTTTGCTATAACTGTAGTTTTGTAATCTGTTTTCTACCTAAATGGTCAGTTTATATCTTTCATTTGGGTACTACTGTTCTTACCTCCAACTGGCAGTCTCTCATCCTTCTATTTTCTTTCTTGATACACTGATTCAAAGAAGTGTATTCTCCCTCAGCCTTTTTTTTTTGCTAGGCTAAGACAGACACATTTACCTCCATTATATTGATGGCTCATGCTTCTAAGGGGACCAGGATTCAGTTAATCCAACTGAATCATGATGGACGGGTCACTAATGTTGGGACCCTAAGTCGATCCAGTCCTTTTAAAATAAGGACTCCTTCTTCTTTTTGTCCTGGGGGTCCTATCAAAGGCTTGTGGAGAGAGAGATTGAACAGCAGAATCCTGAATTGTTGTATAGTTGCTCTTTCACTTGTGCTGGTGTATCTGGAGTCAAGAAAAGCAAGAGCTACTGCAGCTTTCTCATCCAAAAATCACATTATCTTGTTAAATAGATAGATGAAGGCAGAAGTGCCTCCCTGTCCCTATTTTTTCCTCACAGTTTGTTGTGAAGTTTAGAATATGACTGAGGATGATGGACAAGTCAGCACCACTGATAGCTATATCAGTGTTTTCTTTTTAATTGGGAGTTTTCTGATAGTTTCTTTAAAAGTACCTTTTATTATTTGCCTAATCTTTGCTTTGGTGTACTATAATTCCATTTACTACTAGGAATCTCGAACAAAACCACGCAGCCCAAGTGATCAATTACATGTTGATAATGAAATACCAGTCTATATAGTGAACGCTGCTTGCTAGCAATTTGTCCCTAAAGATACCTTCCCCTGAAGGTTCCCATTTCTTCTGCAGCTGAGAAGCTCTGGGGTGCAGCAGTCTAATCAGTTTCCATCTGTGAAGGTTCAAGGCACAGAGTTTAAATAGTAACAGATTACTAAGTCACTTTGATGGAGGTAAACTTTAAGACAAAAATAGACCCAAATTAACTGGATACATCATTGTAAATAACTAAGCGGTAGTGAGCACATGTGCTGTCAGGACTGATTGCTCTTTCTAACTGTTAGGCAGTTTAGGCTCTCTGTATCCTCAATACTGCTCTAAAATTATCTAATCTCTGAGAGCTGTAACATTAAATACCACATGCCTATTTTTTGGTTTCTCTCGAAGTTGTTTGCAAAATGTTAATATATGAGCAAAGTATCAGGAGTATGGGGTAGGTCTCCTAGGCATTCTTGCCTTTCATTAAATACCTGGCAGTCATCTCTTTCTCATCAGTGTTGGGCTGTCTCCAGTTGTTTTGCACTTGCTACTGGGTATGAAGCTATAGGCAAGCAGTCATGGTTTAGTGGGTGAACTACATTATCTTCTTACTTACAAGTTTAACTTCAACAACATTTTTAAAGCCCTTTCATTTTCTCAGATGGCACCAGCAGTGCAGGGAGGTGTTGCTATATAAATTTAACTGTTAGACAGATGCAAGGAGCATAGCAACTCTTAATTCGTACAGTGAGCTAATGGGAATCCAGACAGGAAGCCTTTTTTTCAGCCTTCCACTAACCGGTATGTAAGGACTGTCTTCTGCTCTAGTTCTTCAGCCAAGCTTGTGAAAAAAGAACGAAAGCTGACCAGTCTGTCCTTCATTATTTATAAGTTAATGCAAAGTATAGGTTGCACTGGTATTGAAGTTTCCTATTTTCACTTTATTGCAATTGCTGACATCTCTGTCAAAATCTGTCTGTTAGCATTCTTTAGTGACGTAAAGCATTCCCCTAAGTTGAGTTGGGAGCTGGAGCAGTGTGAAGAGTTTCATTCCCAAGTGATAGCAAAGCCAAGCTAGCTGCAATCAAGGCAAGTGTAATCCAGTTGGATACTGAAAGAACAATTTTCTATTTAGATTCCCTTTGGGTAGGGGTGAGTTCCCCAAATATAGCAGATTGTTGCCTCCCTCATGATGATTTCAGGAAATGGGCTCTGGCTGCAGCCACTTATTATCATGGAAAACCTCTAGTAAATGGATTTGGGGAATGGGTTCCATCTACCTCATCTCAGACCACTTTGGTCACAAGCAAAGTGCAGATCCTGACAGCTATCAGTATTAAGACTGGTAACCTGCCTGAGGATGGGACCCTGAATCAGCTGTGCCACCATCACTGGGGTGGCTGGTGCCACCCCTGCAGGAAGTCTGCTCCCCATGCTTGCACCCAGTGCTGAGAGCCCTCCGTGACTGTGGTCACCTTGAGAGTAGAATGGCTCTGTTACTGAAGCCTTTTAAGTGCAGCGCTTCAGCACATCTCTCTCCTGATCTCTTTCAGAGGCCACCTCTATTTGTGGGAAATTGTGACTTTGCCTGTCAGCACTTGACCATCATTATTGCACTAAATAATATGCATGTTTTAGCTGTGTCAGAACAAAATATTCTTTAGAAACAAAGAAGTTCTAAAGTAACAATGACTACATTGAAAAATCATAAACATTTTTAGTAAATAGGATCTTTAATGAAGGACCTTGTATGCCATCTATTAAATCATACTAAAAATAGAAACAGCTAGGAATGACATGAGTGACAAAATACTTAAAAGTCAAGAGCAACGTGCTCATGATTCAAAATAATGCTTGATATCTTTAAAGTCCAGCTCTGTGAGCTGTAGAGGTTAAAATATCCAGAGATGAGTTTTTATGGATGTGCATCATAATCTATGTTTGGGGCCAGAGGTACAAATGCATCAGTCTGGGTAGGTGCTGGGTGCTCCCCAGTCTTTAGGCAGTCACTTGGAGTTAAGGATGCTCAGCATTTCCTCCCCAAGATACTAAAAAGATGAGTTAGGCAAGATTTAAGACACTTGAAACTCCTTCCCCAAAAAACAACCCTTGCATGCATGGAGAGGTTTTGTTTTCTTTTGGGCAATACTAAACCTGCATAATGTATTAGATTTATGCACTGGAATAACCTTTCAGCTGAAGGAAACCATAAGTTTGGATTAGGAGTAGCTAATTAAGCAGACTTCTTCTAGCCTTCAAGTCCCCTGAGAGACATCTTTACCACAATTATAAGATAATTACTGCACATGGACAGTTTTGTCTTTTGCTAAGTTGGACTACTGAACAAGTTAAAAATGTAATGGACACTTATGGTCCTTGCGGAGGTGACACTAGAGCTAGATAGTTAAAATTAAATGGAATTTTGCACTTAAAGTAGGGCTTTAGCTGTAGCTTTTGTTGTTGAGGCATGGAAGAGTATACTTCCCTCTCCAGAGCTATAGTTATCAGAGGGCTCACAAGTAAATCAGGCAATTAATTCAGGTATTTAAATGAGATTTGAAACAAGTGTTTAAGGCAACTTACCATTTGGGATCTGATATTTTTTTCTTCTTAAGACATTTATTAGTTAGACTTCTCTCACATTTTGATTAAAGTTCACTTAAATTATTGCACAAGCTATAACTGAATGGAAGAATTGTTTCAATGGTGTTTCTCTCCATTGTGTTTCATAACTGAAAGGTATTGCCTAAAGCAGAACCAGAGGAAGTAAGATTTTAAGGAAAAAGTAATGAATTCCCTTCTAAAATGGCTGCAATCTTTATCTGTTCTAAAAACCACAAAGCCGATAGCTGGTTCCAGTTAGGGATGTGTTGCAAAGTGCACTTACCTCCTTTTGGTTGCAGCTGACTGCTGAGCAGAGTTGCAGAGTATTTCTTCATTTACTGGCATTTCAAAGTATTCCTAACTTCATTACTTTCCAGCATGGTGGGTGGGCCTCTATCATCCCCAGGAACTGATCAGGCTCACTTTGGATGAGCTTGGTGGCTACTGATGGCCATCCTGAAGCAGAGAAGTTGTTGGTGTCAATATCACTGGCAGCAGTGGGAGGTAGTGACCACCCCAAGCAGTGAAAAGGGGCAGGAAGGACAAGCTGTGGGGTGTAAAATTCTGTGGTCTTGGTACCTGGGGAGAACAGAGGTGTAAGGCCTCACAGGCAGGTGTGAATAGGGTTACTCTGCATCAGACTGGCATAAAATACCCTCGTCCAACATTGGTTTGGAATGGAGGGCTAACAGGGCCCTTTTGAGGTTGGATGTGCCCAACTTCAAGCCCCTTGAAAAGTTTTAGTTATTCCAGCATTGAACTGTTGATGCTGAGGCAGCTGGAATAAGGATTGCCTTGGAGGAAACCCAGAGGTGCTCAGCCCAGCATAGCACCCAGCCACAGCAGAGACCTTGGTGGCAGGAGACTAAAATCCAGTGCCTCTCTAAAATAATTTGAACATAGAAAGTCTCATAAAAAATAAACAAGAGGGTATTTAATAATTTCACATTGCTTTTGCCTTACACAAGAAATACTCATGACATATCCTTAATGACTTTTTCTAAATTATTATGTTCTCTCAACTCTTATTAAATTTTAATGCTGTTTTCTTCCAATATTTTTTGCAATCAGCATTAAGAACATAATCCAAATTTTTCTAAGATATACAAATAGAGGAGTAATTGTTACCTCTGGGATTTCAATAAAGGAAGTGTGATTGCTGTTTTCAGGACCCTTTCATAACGAAGGATGAGGAGCCAGGCACTTACAGACCTTATGAACTCGGCCAGGAAATGGGAGTGTGGGTGAACAACTCTGATGGCGTAACTCCTGCTGTCGGGCAGGTGGGTTTTTAAATTTTGTGATGCATTTAATCTATTGCTGCTTCAAAACAATAAAGCAGCACTGTAACAGAAATGAGAAAATAACCAAGATTTATATATGTAACCCTTAGGCCTGGCCTCCTGGAGATTCTGTGTTTCCTGACTACACCAACCCCAGGACTGTGGAGTGGTGGACCCAGTTGTGTCTGGAGTTTAAGGATGTCCTTGACTACGATGGGATCTGGATTGTATGTCTTATTATATCTGCCCTCCCTTCTTTAAAAAAAAGAAAACGAAGTTTTCCACATGTCTTACTCTCTTTATTAAAGGATATGAATGAACCATCCAATTTCATGAGAGGCCAGTATCCTGGATGTGCTGATAATGAAATCAATAATCCTCCTTACACTCCTAGTAAGTATAATAGTATAATTTCATTGTCAATTTTTTGTTTCTTTGTTTCTTTGGTTTTCTTGTTTGTTTTGCTTTAAACCTTGATAAGCTATATTTTAAGGGGGGAAAAAAATCCGTTCTCTCATTTTCCATCTTTCCCTGCATGTTCTGTCTGTTCAGTTACATATTTGTTCAAGACTCCAGTGGCTCAGCTTTGATGATTGGATCAAAAACAATCACTTTCCTTTGTCCAAGGGTCTGCCTCATAACAGGACTAGGAAAATGACCTTTCCTGCCATTCACTGAGCAACTGGTCCACATAAAAAAAGGGCAAGATACCCATCTACTGTAACTCAGCTACAGACTTATGGAGGAAGTAACCCTTCTGCCTTGCCACTGCAAGTCTCAGAGATGGGCAGTTTCTGCCTTCTCACAAACAAGGGAGATGGTATCTCCCTGGTGCCCTAGTTCAGTATATTTCCTTTCTCTTAGGAAAAAAAAAATTACTGTGTTACCAGAAATGGGCTAAAAAAAAGTTTTAAAATATCTAAGCCTATGGGAGACATAGGAATGGGAAAACCTCTTCCAGTAGCTGAGTTAATGATATGTTCATTCTTCCCCAGGAAGCCATGAGTACCTATGATTATTGCCAGTGGTCCTGGCAGTTAATCCAGCCAACATTTCCCCAGGAAAGCCCAGCTGCCTGAGCAATGTTAATATGCAGCAGAAAGTTGACAGTGGAGTATTGGAAATGTCCCCTTTTTGCCTTCAGGCCTTTGTACTGTCATGAGAACTCTAAATTTTCTTGATTAAATTGCAGGTTTTTTTTACTTTGAATATAAGAGAAACATAAACATAACAAAGGCGTGGCAAAATTTTATAAAGAGATTGTAAATTTTTGAAAGCAGAAGCAGAGCTTGTAATGATGATTTTGGTGTTTGCTCTCTTTGTGGGGTAACCACTGCATACTGACCCTGTGGGTCTTTACCAAAGCTCAGGAAATGATGAGAATTTCCACCTTTGCCTTAAATTACCTTCATTTTTTGTCAGCCTTCAGAGGTGCAAAAAAAACCCCAACCCAAAGTGAGACACTGGGTGAAATGGCCAGACCAGCAGAGCTCCCTTTACATCACAAATAAAGGACTGAAAGTGAACCCAAGCAGTGGCTTCTGAGCCATGCAGCTGAGCTTTGCCAAGATTAGCACTGAAGTCTGAGCCACTAGAAAGGACTCAGACCCAGAGGCCTACATGACATATAAGGATGCTGAGAGATACTGAAGACAGGTGTGTTTTGAGCCCAGTTTCTCTGACTTGACTTAGGCACATATGCCCCTATTTCTGCTTGTGACTCACAGTGTTAGAATGGTATCATGGAATCACAGAATCGTTTGTGTTGGAAGGGACCTTCAAGACCCTTGTTCCCTACCATGGGCAGGGACACCAGACCAGATTTCTTGAAACCCTATCCATCCTGGCCTTCAACACTTCCAGGAATGGGCATCTACAACTTCTTTGGGCAGCCTGTTTCAGTGTTTCACCACCCTCACAGTAAAGAATTTCTTCCTTATATCTAATACAAGCCTACTCTCTTGAAACCATTACCACCCGCCCTATCACTCCATGCCCTTTTAAAAAGTCCCTGTTTGGGTTTATTGTAGGTCCTTTTTAGGTACCAGAAGGCTACTCTAAGGTCTTCCCAGAGACCTCCCTGGTGTCGGTCTCCCTTGTGCAGCCAGGAGCCCTAGGCATTATATTCCAAGATGTAGGGACTCTGTTTTAAAGCAGTGTTTAAGGGCTTTCTTTTCTATTTCACTTTATGGAATAGGTGCATGTTCTTAGCTGTCCAAGCCATTGACTGATGTAGGTATGAGATGTGACCTAAGTTGTTGAGTCCAACAAGGCATTAGGACCTTCCTGGGGTTAGCAGAGTTTTGGGAGCTCACTCTTGTCTGAGGTGATTTCATCTGTGCAAGTCCCAGTCTCAGAGCCCCAGACTTTTTGCCAATTTAGCCTTCAACCTCCCTACCTAAATTTTATAACCATGATTACATGTAACCATGGTTTGAACTTCTAAAACCAGATGTCCTTCGAATCAATTTTCTATAAAACACTTTATACTGAAGATTAATATGCAATTGTAAAATAATCAGTATTGCTGAGGCAGAATACAAAATACTCAGAAAAAGAAAGAAGCATGAAACTATGATTCATGTTGGTAGCATTTTCTCTCCTATCCCACCTTAAATTTGTGGGGCTAATAATCAAGAGCCACTGGGACATTAATTGTGACTTTCCTTAGAAACTTAGTGTCTTCTTCAAAGATGTATCAGTCAAAGTTAATGGAAATCACCTATAAATTAAGTTATTTCTGACGTAGATCACTCACACTTCAGTCTTTGTGTCTAAAGATTCAAACACAAGGATTGTAGCTGTAGTGGCACAGCAGAGCAGAGAGGCTAATCGGGTTTCAGGTACAGAGAAATTTTGATACTGAACTGCAACCATACAGGAAGTGCAATTAGGCAGGGAGGTTGCTTGTTCATGGAGAACATTTACAATAGTGCATGCACCTAATTAAGCATGAAAAAAAAAGAGAATTTGTGAGAATTTACTTTTTTATTTTGAGAGAATTTTATAAGATTTGCAACTCCATCTATAAAAATAAATATAATGTATAAACATCTGACCTGCCCAATTCCTGCTGAACTTCACATGGCATTTTCATGGTGGTTACCTGAAGAGGATGGAAATTTTTTTGCACCAAATGGGCTTTGCCAGCATCTCTTTGATATGGGATCAAAGACCAGGCAGCATCTGGGCAACACTTTTGCTGCTAACTAAAATTTGTCATTGCGTTAAAGAATACATAGGTGCATCCTTAATTCAGCAAAGCAGAAATTTTCTTTCTATTACTTACTGAATACATGAGATCTGTACAGATGTTTTGAATTATTGGACATAGAACCTGAAATTATTTATCAGTGTTTACTCAGTCCTCTCCCCCTCTCCAAGGGCACGTGCCTGTGAGCAAGCAAGTATTCATGGCTGTGTGCTAACCTCAAATCATTGCAGGCCCAGCACTTCAGCTTTTCCACTTCCCAAATCTTTTGGTGTTTTCACCCATAAATGTGTAGAAATGTGAAGAGATTTGAATTGTGATGCATATGATTTTACAGTGTTTTGTGTCATTCTCAGGCATCTCCGATCGTTCCCTGGCACAAAAGACACTGTGTCCTGACTCCAAGACTTTCCTTGGAGACCATTACAACACACACTCCCTCTTTGGCTGGTCACAGACAGAACCAACTTTCAAGTAAGTTTTCGAAATATTTCTAGTCAGATTTCAGGTGATTAAAATGCATTTTAAAAGCCACTGATGTTACCTGGGAAATCTGTAATAGTATTTAATAAGACACAGACGAATGTTTCATTTTACTGTTTGCCATTTAGTAAGAAGTTTCAAGAAAAGAGAACCTTGGAACAAGGAACAGAATCCTTTCTAATTTTACTTTTCTCATCTAAATCAGGATGTATGTGTAGGGCCTAACTTTTCAGCTTCTGCTCTTGTATATTTGGAGCAAAATGCTCCTGTGCTCGGTTAGAGCTCCTCATGAGCAGCTGCAGCAGAAGCAGCCTTCTGTGGTGTCAGGGGAATTTATCTCTCCCTTTGCTATTGTGGCAGAGGAGTTTCTGTCACTGTCAGTGGAGAATCCAAACTGTACAGGTCCTCTGGCTGCTTCTGGAGCTGCCTCTGGTTCCCGGCAGGCTGTGTTTTGTAGATTGGCTTGGGGCTCAGTTGGTTCAGGAGGGCAGAGCTGCATTGCAGCACAGTTGCTGTCAGCTACTGTAAAACTCATTTTGCAGCTGGGAAGCACTCAAGACTAGCTTACGCAGGCAGACTGTTGCTGTGGAAAGCTAGCTGTTGGATTAAATGAAATGGGCAAATCATACCTTTTCCAGCAGGGCTTGAGCTAAAACACAAGGAAATTTAATACCGCAATGGAAAAGCCAAAGCAGGGGTCCGCGTGTGGTCTGTTTCAGCATTTAGCACTCATTTTCAGAAGCTGGATTGCGACAGAATCCAGAGGACATGGTTAAGTGAGCCTAACTCTGGTGTTTGATGCGTTTGTATTTTATTTGCCAAGTCTGGGGCAAGGGAAGCACTGGGAACAAGCAGAAGTAGTTTGCCAGCTCTTGTGGGCCTGGCTGAAGCCCACAGTTCTACTTTTGAGAGAAAGAACAGAAAGCCCGTGAACCCTGGACTTCTTACCATGGTTTTTGGGCCCCTATTCCCCAGCCTCTGAAGAGAGCTTCCCAGCACTGGTCTCTCCACCAGCGTTTGTTCTCTGCACATTGGAATCCACAAAGCCGTGTACTGTCTCGGTATCACTGTGAATAGAGCCTTCAGATTTCCTATCTTCTTGATCTGTTTCTTAGCTTTACTCAGGCTCTGTGCCAGCAAAGCCAATTGCCTGAGACAAACCCTGTGAATTCAGCAAGAAAAGCTTTGTGTGCAGGCACACCTGCCCCAGCCCCTTCAGTGCCCACACTGTCCCAGCTGTGCTGCTCCGGACTAATGCCACTGGATCAGTTACTGCTGCACAGCTCCCCACAGCCTTCCCCAAGGCTGGGAACCTTCTCCCTTCCTGAAGCACTTGCTTCCAGGGCTCCTTACAAAACAAACTTTCCTTGCTTGGCCAGATGTGGAGAAGACCACCTAAAGTATATGCAGAAGTTGATTTTGCTGCAAAGCTGGGAAGCTTTGGTGAAGTATTTTTCATACATATTCATTTGGGTTTCTCAAATACATTTATTTTCAAGGCCGGTTGTATGTCCTTTCTGAATTCGCTCTTCACAAAGAATATATTAAATAAAATTACTGACAGGAATATTTAGCACCCAGCATCAATTGCAAAATATTCGATGAAAATGAATGACAACTTCATAATAGTATAAAAGATCAATTCTAAGAATTATTCTAAGGCAGACAGAGAATAGGAAATGTGTCATCTAGCCTATGTCAAATCATTTGAATTTGAATACATAAACTAGCAGAAATCAGTTTGTGCTTAGCTTAATGCCAAGAGTTATTTGCACATGATATTCTGTAAATAATTTAAATCAACAAATACATTTGACAACATTAGGACCTGTTCTGAAATGGTTCACAAAAGACTGAACTTACGCAGTAAATTACTTGTTACAAATTGTTTATGCAGCTCTGGATCATAGTTGAGTTGATCCGATATTGCCTCATTAGCACCTGTGTTTGCAAATGGAACCAAAGACAGCCAGAGGAGAGCACTCCTGCTCCAGGCATACATGAATGGCTCCAAAATAACATTTTTACAAAGTACACGGAGTCTTGTGCAGTCACTGGCCCAACAGTGCCCCTGCAAACCAGAGCCAGCAGGTCCCCCACGGTTCAAGAATTGCACCTCTTGATGCATATGGCCCCTAAGGTTAATACATTCAGTCCTCCATGAAAGCTGTTGTTTTTTTTTTTGCTTCAGAAGCAAGTGTTGAAGCACTTTAAAGTCCTGTGCCATTACAGACCCAAGAGCAAACACTGGGCCATTAGGAATACGGGTGAAAGAACTCTTGATGAAATCTCATTAAGAAAAGGGAGAAGGAAGTAGATGGTGAACAACATGATTAACATTTCATGCTAGAATTTCCCAGAGAATCTAAATTGTTTTGCCCAAATCATATTAAAGCAGAGTTGAATTTGAGTTCCTGCAATATAAGATACTGGAGTTTTGTAATAGATTTTTTAGGAAGGTATATTCCTTGATTATCTGGTGATGCAGCAAAATTATTTTCAAAAAGCAAAGATAAATTCATTGTACCACTAATTATGTAATGAAACCTCATATATCAAAAAAGACAGGAAACCAGAGAAAATACTACAAGGATGGGGTGACATGTTGAATGATTACACATTTGTTTTCTATATTGATTATTTATTTTTTATAAGATGTTTAGATATAATTTTGATATTTTTGTGTGGTTTTGGCTTTTTGGTTTTTGTGTTTCGTTGAACTTTTTTTGCCTTTAATTCCAGAATATTGAAACTTTATTTACCAATACAAATTGCTAAATAAATCCTGAGTTGAAAAAAATACCTATTCTATTGTTTTTTAGGAACTAATTGGACACTTAATTAAATGTACCAATATAGAAAAGAAATTATGATTTGATTTTTCATTTTGAGACACTGCTGAGAATAAATTAAACACAAATTATTATTTAGGAGGACTAAAAATACCTGAGACAAATTGCTTTGCAAATCAGATAGATTTTTTTTTTTTTGGCCACTGTGTAAAACTTTTTTTTATTTGCAGTTTTGCAGCCACATTTTCATGTGACTAGGGACGACAATAATAATTGTTTCACGAATAATACCCTTTCAGATAAAATTGTGCCTGAACACTTGGGTTGATGATAAGGTCTTTTGGTTACCATTGTTGTTTTTAATGATCTTGTTGCACTTCTTTGCAGTGTTGTCCAGCAGGCAACTGGAAAGCGGGCGTTTGTCTTGAGTCGGTCCACGTTCGTTGGCAGCGGGAAGCACGGCGGTCACTGGCTGGGTGACAACTTCTCTCAGTGGAAGGACCTGCGCCGGTCGGTCGTTGGAATCCTGGAATTCAACCTCTTTGGCATTCCCTATGTAAGTCTGGTATCCTCTAGGCAGGTGCCGGCTCATACACAGTATCACTTCAAATTAAGTCTAATGTTTTCTGGCACAAGCCTCTTGAGGTGGCCAGCAGTTACACCCTCCACAGTGTAAGGAACTGCAGATTGAAAGGCTAAATGTCAGTCTTGGCTGCTGAAGGGAAACAAAAATAGCACTGCACGATTCAGGCTGGCTTAATGCATGCCATCCAAAACTGATCTCTTTGTATTATGTATTCTATGATTAAGGCTCCTCCATATATTTCTGGGTTTGCAAGTTGGGATGGAGAATTTGTAGAGATATTTGGAAATACAGTCAAGAGAACTGGGAAATACAGTCAGGTCTTCCAGAGTGAACTTAGTGCTCTAGGAGACAGTACAACCTCAGTTGCAGAAAAATTTGTATCATTATGGAATATTCTTATAAAGTAATTAAAAACAGGTATTTCTTTTCAATAATTATTTTTATTAGCAAATTTCTGTAGTCTCTCATTTTTGGGCCTCAGTCACAATCACAAACACTTAAAAAAACCCAAAATTTTATTTTTCCTTAGATTGGTGCTGATATCTGTGGGTTTAACTACAACACTACCTATGAACTCTGCCTGCGCTGGATGCAGCTTGGCTCTTTCTATCCATTTTCCAGGAATCACAATGCAGAGGGAAACAGCGTAAGTAAACAAAATTACATAGAGCTGTAGCCTATGATTACAGTTATGTGGACAGTGATCTGTATTACTTTCTTGGAAATCAACCTGCCATTTTTGGGTAAACTGGAGCAGTGGGCGAGAAGGAGTGCTGCACTGGGAGCAGGAATTACACAGTGAAATGTAAATTTTTCCCATCCATAATGTAAAGATAACATAGAAACACTGGTCTTCTCACACTGTTGGTAAAATTCATCTGTTTCATCTTTTACCTACTGAAGCCCAGGTTTTATTTAAGAGCCAGTGAGTGTCAGTGTATCTTCCTGCTCCCTTGACTGCTATAGTTTTTGTTTCAGTACATCTCTAATTTTAAGTATTGCAGGAGGGGAGAGAGATCATTATACACCATCCTTGCTGTTTATAAGCAAGTTATGAACATGTGAGAATTCCAAGGAGAGGCACCAACAGCGACAGCATTATCAGCTAAGAGGCAACCAAGACCAGAAAAGGCTGATGAGCTCCTGAGATGCATGAAAAAGTGCAGCCTTAGTCCAGATCCATGCCCCGGTTTCAATGCCATAAAAGTCCTTTAAAAGCTTGTTGCAAACAGAAAGAAGTACCAGGATGTTTCTAGCTCTGAAGTTTGAAGGTCTTGCAGCCTTTGTAATTATTCTGTGTTTATCTGCAACCATGATGAATGGTTCTGCTTGTTCAATAAATGTTTGGGTTTTTTTCCTTCTGCACACTGATCTGTGCAATGCTGGAGCTCAGGTTATTTGCTAACCTTCAGTTTCTCTGAAGTTGCATCATCAAAATGCTGCAAAATTTACACTTCCCGGAAGACCTTTGTCTCTGCATGAGATTATGACAGATGTTCAGCAATTGGGCAAATGCAGGAATAATAAACTATAGTGCTATCTCTAAGAGGGTCAGGAATTAGCCTGTAGATCCCTGAGGTATTTCTTTGTAGGAGAGCAGATGTCTATGAGGTGTTAGCTGATGCTGTTGCTAAATATTTTCTATTTGCCTCTCCACTAAGGTTAGAGGTACATATATATACATATATATATAAAAATATATAAAAATAAACAAGAAGTGAGCAATGGGTCTATATGATGGGTGCTGCAACTCAGAGATATATTTGGTTTTAGTGGATTACTTAAATCCATTTAAAACATTGTCTTCACAGAAAGAAATGAGCAGGTATTTTGGGTGACTCAGCATTACCTAAGAAGTATGACTCGTTTTTTGTGAAACCAGGCAGTGTTTGTACAGTGTAAGAACACTGGTAAAAATATAGTGCAATTTTTGAAATAATAGATGAATGCTCTGGAGCTCAGAGCCAACAGGGAGTATTCTTAGTGACTAATTCTGACCTAAACATAATAATGGTGAAATTTTACTTAAATATTGAATTTAATTAACATTTAGTTAGTGTTAAAATCTTAAATATCCTCTTTACTTAATTCATTGGGTATTTCAAACAGTTTAATTAATATTTTTATTGTCTGAAAAGCACTAGATAATATAAAAAGCTGTATTACTTATGTTCCTTTTACATTTCATTATCCTTGGAATTCATCATATAGTCTTCAGTTTTAATGAGAAAATTGAGTACTCTGGAAAGATTTCATGAAGGAGGAAGGGAGCCACGTGATTCGTAAGCTGGCTGGTTAGCAATGGAGAGGTTGGACAGGAGGAATTAAAGGAGATGTAACTCTTTCCCAAATCAGCACTGCCCTTGGCTGTGTGCTCTGCATCTCATCCCAGGGGAGAGTCAAGGTTGCCTTGGAGTAAGATCAAAACCAGCCAATGAACACAGACAGACTGCTCCAACGTGTCCTCTTGATGGTGCGACCCAGTGTGTGTCCTGTCTCGCAGGAGAGCACAGCTGGCAGCGCGGAGCTGAGGGGCACTGCTGGTGTGTGGGTGCACTGTCAGTTGGGACATCCTGAAATGGGGCACACAGGAGGAGAAATCCAGCTTCTTTGAATGGATGAAATGTTTTCTGTATCACACACAGACTTCGGTCACACCTGCTGGCTTCAGAGGGGCTATGAGTTTACCCTTTTAAGTAGACTTGCCTTTGTGTTCTTAGTCAACATAATTATGCTTTTGACTTTGATCTGCAGATTATCAGTCTTCCCTTTTTCCTGTGTTTCACCTCTTTTTCTGAGAGGGCTTGCATCTCCAGGATAAATTAATTTCTACAGGCAGGGTATCTGTTCCTGAGCACAGACAGGGAGCCCCAGCTTCCCTCTCCTCACAAGGTTAGGGGTGGTTGCAGAGGGCTCACATACATTGTGGTGGGGCCTGATCTTTTTGAACTCTCTGGAATTTTTCAAGTTTAGAATTTTATACAAATGTTAGTTTGGGAATAATGGATGTTGTTCTTAATATATCTTGCAGTTTGCAAATGAGTGCTTTTTCTTATTTAAACACTCACTTCTGTAGCATCATGCCAGCCACAGCTCTCCTTATGTTGCACACAGCTTCTCCGCTGAGTTTGTTTCAATGCTCAGTACAAATCTAAGCTTTTCCTGAACAGGAACAAGATCCAGCGGTGTTTGGAGATGCATTTGCCAAGATATCTCGTGCTACTCTTCGGATCAGATATTCACTGCTGCCATACTTGTACACCCTGTTCTACGAGTCTCACGTTCACGGAGGCACGGTGGTGCGGTCACTGATGCACGAGTGAGTTTGGAGTCTCTATTTTTTAATGTAATTTGCTCACAAAAGTAGTTGAGCTCTTATGTATATACTGGTTGATATCCTTAGGAGAATAGTCACAATATTATTATTGCATGCTCTCTCTTAAAAGAATGGTTGAACAATAAAATCAGTAAAGTTATATGCACAAAGATAACTCTTAATATATGTGCAAATTATTTCCATTAATATATAACCTATATTTGTTTCCAGTGGGGAAAAAAGACAAACTTAAGAAAGAAGAATTCTGAAAATTTCTAGTCTTAGTTCTTCTTTACTTCAAAAATGGGAGTCACGTACCTGTATTTTCTATATTTGAATGAAATCAATGAAATCTGTATTCTGATCCAGAAGGCTAAAAGGCCTCATAGAGAGTCCAATGATCCATAGCATTTGGTTTTTTTCCAATTTAGCACTTGCATCTGCATACTATCTATGAAACACACATCTGTGTCCACAAATTGCACAGAGAAAACAGAGATAGAGATGTTTGAGTGTAGAAGCAGGTGCAAAACTGAGATTAATAAATGCAGACTGAAAAGCTCCTCTGAAAATTAAACTCAGATTTTTGGAACAACTCATTTTTTCTTTTTGGAAGAAGCAGGAATCCAACTGAGGTTTAGTTTCCCTGTCCTCATCTTTTAATAAGTTTTTTACCTGCTTTTGGTAAATTTTCTACTTCAGAATGCTTAACGCGAAGACTTGAGCAAAAGGAATGTAAATAATGCATAAGAAATCCTGAAGCTCTGCCACAATTTCATTTCATTGGTGCAGGCTATGTCACGGACCGTTTAGTGTTCTTCTTTTTCCCTTTAGGTTAAAAAAATTCTGGTTAAAGGGTAAGGCATTTCTTGCAAATTAAACTGAGGTTCCACTAAAGTGCAGACAATTCATGTACGGAAAGGATATGCACAAAATCTGTTCTGCTTACTCAGCATAGTGGTTAACTGATAAAAGCAGTATCCTTCCTCTTTCTACTCTGCACTGTTATTTTACTAGATAAAGTTAAGGAGAATTTTATAGGTACTCATAACTTACAATCGGCTATATGCTATTTCAAGTATTTATTTTAGGTCTATTTTTGCTTAATGTGATTGTGTTAATATTTGAAATGCCTGAGTTAATTTTGGCATTAATATTAGCTAATCTCTGCTAATACAGAATTACTTTAGTGTCACTAAAGCTGCCTTTCTGACCATTACCAGCATACCTGCACTCTATGAGGGCCACATCCACATTAGCAATTTTCAAAATTTGCTTTGATTTGAGTCATAGACCAGTCTCAGATGCATCAGCAGAGGCTTCTGTTGGATGAAACTGAGCTGAGAAGTTCACTACAGACACTGAGAGGAGCTTAGTCAGCAGGACCAGAGTGGGATTACTAGGAAATAAAACCTCTAAAATGCATGTAAATAGGGTAGGCATCAGGAGATCAACACAAACGGTTTCTCTCCCCTGTGCTCTACTGGCATCCTAGTCCCATTGATGCCATGATGATTTTTTACTTCTTCATATACCCCTCTTATATACCTTTTCATATACCCTTTTATACAGCTTTTATGTATCCTTAGTGCTTTTAGCCCACATACTTGTAATTCCCTAGGTCTGATGACTAGCTTAGACCCAAAGTTCTGTTAAGCCGAGAGGCTGAACATCTTGGAAGCCTCGCAGCTGGGGGTCAGAAAGCCCCAGACACCAAGGTCCTCTCCAGAACACAGTCTGTAAACCAAGATAGGCCCATCCAGGGGGAAGGTTCCTCAGGACAGGGGCTTCTCTTGAGCCTCTCATTGGGGAATCTGTGATAGATCTGCTAATTTGCAGGGTCTGTAACTGTATACCTGAATCATCGTGGGCGTGCATTTTCGGTGTGCATTCTGGGGTGCATTTCAGTGCATTCGACCTGGATGTGATGCACCTGAGGATCCTTAAATAAATACCAAGGTAAACCCCTTTTTTCCCCTCTAACCGTGTTTGGCTTTTAATTCTAAGCCCAGGGAAAGGCAACACCATCACTTGATAATGTTGCCATAGCTAGATCCTAAAATGACTTTAAAGTGTTTCTTACTACTATTAGTTATTTCTAGTTACTATTATTCACTGTTATTACTTCATGAGTATTTCTTATTATTTCAAATTAATATTAAGCAGTTTAGTAGTGGGTCTACCCACGCAGAGGAAGTGACCCAGATGCTAACAGGAGGAGAAATATGGGGTTTTGAGAAAGAGAACTGAAACAGAATTTACAGTGTATGGATGATGGAAGTTTACATCAGCCTTGCCTCTTGAAAAAAATACAAAGAAAAACTAAAAACTCCTGCATTAGTTTTTCAGGTAAAGCTCTTAAGAGTTTGCAGTCCTCACCATGAAAACAGCTGTACCCAGGCAGGGAGTCTCCAGTCAATAGCCATTTCATGTGGACATTTCATTCCATTTTGAACATTTAGGGGCTCATTCCAAGTCACAAACAAGAACATCCCAGTAGATTTTTATAAGCATATTTGTTGCCTCTGAGGCTTTCACTTCATGAAGCAGAGGCAGCAGTATCTCAGCTGTCTAAAAAGACCGTGACATGGTAATCCATTAGTGGAAGGAAAGTTGTGTTTAAAGGCAAAACAGGGGGAAAATATGACAGAAAAGAGGCCGGCATCTAACCAGAGGAAGCAGTAGATGGAATTAAAGACCTTTCATAGATCACAGCTTAATGGTTTAACAACTTATATTTTCAAAATAGGAAAGTTCATTTGTTTGCTGAATTTGTGGTGGTGGTTGCTATAATTGCAATAAAAGATTAGGCTGAGTTAGAGGGTGAGACGCTTGTTTCCGTGTACAAATACGATTGATTCTCCTTTTTTCATAATTTCTTGATCAGCTTTTTGTCCTGAAATCTCCCACAACAAAATATATTGTATTAGTATTACAGTTTTATTACAGTGAAATTGAAAATACAGAGCACCTATTGAGATGACAAGAAAAACTCATGTTTTATATTTCAAAAACTTTAGGACAAGGTAATTCATCAAAAAACATAATCTGCTTTAAATATTTACAAAACATTATGTCAAAATGCAATAATGACCAAGATTAAGGTGTCCAAAAGAGCTACTGTTCTGGACAGAAAAAGAAGCTCTGAATAAATTGAGGTTTCTTTCAAGCAGAGCCCAAGGCATGCCTTCAAGAACATTTTTTCCTAAGTTTCATGTACTCCCCTAAGTTTGCACTATTTTAGAAATCTGAGCGCTCAGTAGGTGTCTTTTTATTGACAAGTTATCTTGACTTATTTGGGGAAATTTCTGTAAGCCTGGGCTGGGAACAGTGTGGGCCTTTGCCCCGAGCAGGCAGGGTGTCAGAGCAGGGCACTGACACGGGGCCACTCTGCTCCAGCCAGTGTTCAACAGAGACCTGGCTTTACACAGAGACAGCTGCAAAGTCTGGGAAACAGACACAGTAAATGAATTTTTAAACAAGGAGTTTAGATGTCCTTAGAGAATAATATGTAAATATGCAATAGCCAGTGTGAATTTGTCAAAAATGCATGAAAACCAGACCAGTTACCATTTCTGACAAGGCAGCAGGGCTGTTGGAGGGGCTGGGGGGCAGAGGAGAAGCAGAAGTCAGGAGGTACAAGGTACCTTGATTTTAGGAGGATTTGAGACACACTCCATGTGACACACTCCATTCTTATAAGAGCTAGGATCCATTAATTATTTCCTCAGGAACAGACTTACAAATGATTGAAAACTATTTAAATTCTCAAGGATTTTATGCTGGATGAGTGGAGGTTCCTAAATTGGGAAGGATCTCTCTCCTTTGCCAGGTGCTGTTCAATATTTTCATTAGCTGATGCACAGTGGAGTAGAGATCTCTTCCCAAGAGAAGGCACGTGATGCCAGGCAAATGGGGCTGTGAGCATTCTGGAGAACATGATAAGAATTCAAATCAATTTTAGTGCATCGAATAAAATGGGCTGAATTCCACAGGCTTTTCATCCATTCAGGAGAGGCAGCTGAAAAGCACAATATGTATGAATGTTGCTTTGTGTTTGTCTTGCAAACAATTTCAAATGTAAATCTGTGAAAGGTGTGGAAAGCCAAATCCAAGAATTTTCACAAATGCTTTAGATCCTAGAGCACAGTGTTTTTTCTCAGTGTTCCCTCTCCTGGGCCTGGCCCCTGTCCTGCTCATTGGTTCCCACAATGAAGTCTCAGCCCACTGAACAGAAATTAAGTGAGTTGTTTTCCCACTGTTGCTGTTCTGAAAAGATACCAGCTTCATCGTTTTGTGAGAGTTCTGGTCTACTCTGGGATGGTAGGTACTACTGAAATATCTGAATCTCTGTCCAGATTTTGGCATTCCCTCACTCAGGAAAAATATTTGACTGTGTTGAAGGATACTTTGAGGAAGCAGATTACTTGTCACAGTAAGTAATATCAAAATATTTGGCAAATTCTAATGACTGTGAATTAACAGTGTGTATTTCACTTTCAAAATAGATTTACCTCTGATCAGGAGACTCATGGAATAGATACTGCCTTCCTTTGGGGACCTGCCTTTATGATTGCTCCTGTTCTTGAAGAGGCAAGTACTGTAATTAAAAATGCCATCCTACTGGAATAAAAGAAACGAATGGTGCTTAGGGCATTGCATGACATTCAGAGCATGTTTGCTCATATCCATCCCTTTCTTCTCTCCACTGTCAAAGCTTGCGGAACACATTCCTGAGCAGCACAGACAGTACAGAGCTTCTCAGTACTTGAAGTGGGAGGATGAAAGTGAGAGCACAGCCTTTCCCTTCTACTCCAAGTGAGGAATGGATGTGAAGAGGCTGGATGCTGCCCCTCACGTGCTCCTGTTGCTGTGCTGGCAGCAGTCTCCAAGGACACACACAGAGCAGTAATTGTCGAGCTAGGAAGAAATGCACAGATATGAAAGGAAACTGGTTTCCATATTTCCGTTCACCCACGGTGTTTTGGAACTGCGGCATCTCAAGGGCTGTGGTAGGAGTTTCCCAGCATCACAGGCAAAGGCAGTCATTATGGAAACGATAATGACAATGTTAGCTGCTAACAGGACAGGTTTTAAAAAGCAGCATTTTCCTCTGCTGTGCTGGGCACAGTGCTGGGGTCATGGCTCTCGCTGCTTGGCTGGAGCAAGGGTGTGTTTCTCTCCTTTCCCACCACTGACTGCTGGCAGCACAAGAAAGGTATGTTTGAGCAGATCTAAGTATTTTCATGTGAGGTATGCTAGTGCTGTTTGCAGTCAGCATGCTGCCAGAATATCTGATATATTTCTAGATGTTGCTGATGATCAAACATAAACAGGCCACTGTTAGTCATGGGTTTTTTTTAACCAACCCTTTTGTGTCTGCGAATTTAATATAAAAATCTTACTCCTGCATCTAAAACCATTCTGATCCCACTGAGGCATTTCATTCATCAGTCCTTCATCTTCAAGACTCCCACAGGTTTCTAATAGCTGATGAGTAACAAGGAGATTTCACAGGGTCTCAGACCAGCAAGATGATGAAGGATGTGAAAAAAACCTTCCCATGAAGAGGAAGTGACAAGCCAGGGGAGGCTTCCTGCAAAGACTTGAGTAAAAGGGAACATTACAAGGATATATAAAATGATAGGGGGTCTAGATAAGGAGTTCCTGGTGGTTTTTTGAAGAACTGCAGCACAAAAGGAAGGCTGCATGCCTGTGGCCTGACGAGGGAAGCAGAACTTTGAAGGCAGCCCATTGCTGGGTCTTGCAGTATGATAGCTGGCAGCCAGGGCTGTGCCAGCTGGCAGGGCAGGGGCAGAGGTGAGCTGTAAGTCCCAGACTCTGTCAGCGCAGGCCAGAAGTGACTGTGTCAAACTGCAGCATGGCATCTGCTTGTGTAGAGAAGATGGGTCTGGGATGACTTGCCCTTCACTCCTTGAGTCCTAGGATAAGAGCAAGTGAGACATCCAAAAAGAATTAGAATGGGGAACTGCCTTGTATGCTGGTTTGTTATTTAGGGAGTCATGAAGGTGACGTTCATGGAATCATAGAGTCATAGAATAATTTGGGTTGGAAGGGACCTTAAAGATCATCTTGTTCCAACCCCCCTGCCATGAGCAGGGCTATCTCCCGCTGGGCCAAGTTGCTCAAAGCTGCATCCAACCTGGCCCTGAAATCATCATGACTCAGATGATGGTTACACTTTTCTGTAGACCAGAATATCCAGGGTTGTCATAATTCTGCAGAGAAAAGATGGAGAGGGGAGCATCTTGACTTCATAGGGTTTTTCATATATCTAAAATCCCTAAAATGTCAAATGGTAACTTTGCCTTAACTCTTCTCTTCCACCTTTAGTTTTCTTGCTCCACAAGATTCCTAGGGTAGTCCTTGGGGCTAAACCATAATTCTGCAAAGGGGCAGACATCTACACTGAGAGTATTAATCTGTTTGTGAGATTAAGCAACTTGTGACAAAAATGGAAGTATGTTTTGATTCCAACTGTTCCTGGAGTTATTAATACAAAGTGCCCTGAGTGTGATTTCATCCCTGCAGTGATATGACACAACACTTGCTGCAAAATGAACTATAGTAATTGTGCAATTAGCAAAACATTTATTATTTATTACTACTTATCTGCAACTTTAAATTGTTTACAGGAACAGAAGAATCTGTGTATCTGTGTGCTAGAGCTTATTCTCTGCCTATTTCTGCGACAGGAATGGTGCAAGAAGCACTGAGCAGTGGTGTCCTCCCACTTCAGATGTGAAGCCCTGTCTTGCAAAGGCTGCCATAGCCCCCTCACTGGGGCTGCTCAGATGTTGGAGGAGTGCACCTAAGCCAGTTACATTTGCACGACATGGAGCTATGTACTAGAATGAAATAATCATATAACATTGACTCATCCCAGGATATGGCAGTAAAACCCCCCAGACAGGATAGGCTTGTCTGTTTAGTATTATAGATTAGCCAGCACTAGTCCACTGCTATGACAATAACTCAGCCATAATATCCAAAATTTGATATTATTAGAATATTCAGCATACATCTCTTCATGCACAAATATAATAAAGCTAATGTAATATCAGAAATGCAAAAAGAAAAAAGACTTTAATCTCTTTATAACAATTACAGGGAGCAAGATCTGTGACTGTATACTTCCCTGAAGCACAGTGGTTCGATTACTATACCGTATGTATTTTTAAGATTAATTTTCTTACTTTTTTTTACATAATTTAAAATGGTACAATTCCAGCAAAATAACTTTAAGCAATGTTCAGCAGTATTTTTACCTCAGCATCTGTATTTAAGAAAACTAGAGAACAAAAAGTCTGCATCAGGCTAGCCAGGAGAGTAAATTACACAGCTTTCAGAAACATTTTATTTTCTGTTTTTGCTATGTAAACCTCTAAGACACAGTGAACAGAATTTTCAGGAGCAGCCTAGACATGCATGAAAGTGTCAGGATTTCTTTCTTTGCCCCCCACTTTTAATTCTTGTTCTGATACACTTGCCTGCACAGAGACAGAGGCAGAAACCTAAGCCACACTCTGGAGAACATGCCACAAACCCTCCTGTGCATGTACTTTTGCACATGCATCACTTTTGACAGAAGGTATATTATGAGAGCAAGGTGAGGCCCACTCTGGAAGGTGCTTCCAAGAGATGCAGAACAATCTGCTCTGTGGGACATGCCAGTTCCTTCTCTTCTCAGGGACTGTGAGTCTTGACCTTCCCAACACCATCCCCAGGACCTCATTTCCAAAAGTGCTCTGCTGCAATCTGCAGGCTAAGCCCAGCACTGGCTTCAATAGGAGCAGTTAAGCTGATGCTAAGAGCTTTCAGAAATGTGAGCCCAGGATCATCAGGCTGTTGTTGACTCTCCTGAGCATCCCTGGCAGAGGAGCAGGCAGAACAGAAATGTTCTCAGAGGAAATTCAGACTTACTTTTAAATAAGTTTAATCATTTCAGTATTTGGCTGGTGTCCTCAGATGGATGTTCATCCAACCCTTTCCTTTTTCTCTTTTCATAAGACTGTGATGCAAAGTTGAGCATTTATTTCAACTTGTGGTTCCCCCTGAGCCCCCTTGCTGGGCTGGGCACAGGGACAGTGGCCCGTGTCCCTTGCCCTGCCTATGTGCCTGCCCCTGGAATTGCTCAGCTCCCAGTATTTGGCATGTACTTGTCATGCACATGGTGCTTACCCAAACCAAGGTTGGGTACCTGCCATTAATCATAATCATCATTCACAGAGGGCAAGAGCAAAGCCTTCCTGGTATTTACGCTGTACATAAGTCTTGCCCACAGCTGGTTTTGAGGCATTAAACCAGAAAAGGATGAGGCAGAGAACCTAATGCTGGTTGTCTACACACACACAAATTTCACTCACTGAATGCTGTAATTACTTTTTGAAAGGGGAAGAATTGTTCTTAGAAGAGAAGAAAATCTACAGTTTACATTCCCAATTGACTATGAATCACTTACCTTAAACTGAATTGTGACAGGCTCCATATGTATAAAAAGAGGAAGCAAAAGTTTCTTTTTCTTTTTGCTCAGTCTCTTGATGAGTGGGGTTTTTTCACAGCATATGGAATAATGATACCATTTTTAAAGACCATTTGCTGTCTTTCAGTCATGATGCTTCTATCTCATGCATATGCATAACTGCAGGGGCTAGATCCTCTTTCATCTTAAAAAAGAAACTGGAAGGATACTCCTGAAGTCCATGTTTTAGTTTGACTTTTTCACTGATGTAACTGAAATGAAAATGTACCCCTTGCTCTCTTTGTCAATGGTATATATGTATAGTCCCTGGATTGGCATTTTTTAACTGCATTAATTTTTGCGGTAGGGTCTTAAAGTGCCAAGTGCCTGGAAGAAGAACTACGCTACTGTGTCTGCCCCACTGAGCAAGATCCCTCTGTACATCCGTGGAGGGTACATTCTGCCACAACAGGCACCAGCCACAACCACTACTCAGAGGTAACGTCACCGTGTTTGGCACCAAGCAGCCACGAAGTGGGTCAGACCCACAGTCACTCAAAAAAGCAATCAAAAGAAAGTACAGAAGAGAGACTGTCTGCAGCTCCCAGCTGCCATCCCAAGTGATAACTACAGTATTTTTATACCACAATTCGCTCCATTTCACTCGGAGAAATCACCTCAGAGATGACCCACGTCACTGTTAGCACAGCTGAGACCTACTCCTGGCTCTGTGATTATGCTCAGAAAAGCTTTTGCACCTCTTACTGCCACACTGACCTGCTACCAGTCATTCAAAGTAAACGTATGCAAGGCGAAATGCAAAGCTCTTTTTGGGTGAATTTATCAAATGCTGTAAACAAGGTAGAAAAGCTCAAATCTCTCTTCAGGAAGATTATTTCCCCATGCCAATGGATATTATGTTGGTCTCAAGTCTGGACTATGCTGAGAAGCTAATCTGAGTAGGAAAGAGAGGGGACAGCACTGTGCTGCAACCATACTGTGGTAGTACTGGGGACCAGTTAACTCCCAGACCGTCCAGTTATAATATATTAAGGCCACAAAAGAAGGGGAACCTTGTCCACATGAGCACTCAAAAGGTGGGAATTTTACACTTCAGTGGAACAAGGCAAGGCAAAGATTTCGTCATCACTTCAGGAGTCCTTTTGGTAAACACTGTTGTCATTCATCTGTCATGGCCTTTTTTGTAACGTTAAAATGGGAGTTGTGCTCAGAAGTTTTTGTTAAGTTACTTGGAAGGGACAGGGCTCACAGGTTTGTACTCACACTTCTCAATGTGTTTGTCAACAGCCGCCTGAACCCATTTGGACTGATTATTGCCCTGGATGAACAAGGACAAGCTTCTGGATCTCTCTTCTGGGATGATGGGGATTCCATTGGTAAGCCTGGTTGCCTGCTGTGAAGCACTGTCTGCATACAGGGCTCTCCTCAGGCTGCCTTTTCAGCAGCATAATGGCACTGGCTCCTGCTAGAAATAACTGGAGAACTGACCCCAGGTTGAACAGCAAAAAGGTCCATGGAAAGTTGAAGCTGAGTGAGC
>WEIT01030617.1:11287-28907 GCA_013389985.1 Dryoscopus gambensis | reverse complement strand
ACATTTAAAAAAAAATATTTACTGTGCTGCAATGATGAGTACTACAAAGCCTGTGAGGAGCTCAAGTGCTATGATGATGTAGGATGGAGAACTCTGTTTCAAATGCAAGAAGTAAAGTGAAGACAGAACAAGCACTAACTTGCTTGACAAATGAAAATAATTTCAAATAGTCTTTCCTTTTTCCTTCATGTATTTTCATTGGAAGACATTAATTTGATGGAATGCAAAGGGATTGCATCAATAACAGCAAGAATACGAGCAGTACTGCTAAGACATTACACATTTTTCTCTTGTTGAAAAGAAAAATAATAGCTCAGTGTTTGGGCCTCCACTCAAGCTCTGCACTGAAAGTACTCATCCCTGTAGAGGATTCCATCTGGGAATTTTCTTTATTCTGTTGTGGATACAGAGGAATAAAATTATTATGTAAGCAAACCTAATAGTCCTGGAAGACAAATAGAAGCGATAGTGTTTCCATTGAACAACGTTTCAGGGCAGACAAATTGAAAAGACATGTAAAAGAGTTATTAAGATTACATGGAAGTGCATATGTGGATCTTGCTTCACTGATGAAAATGGGATTTTGACAATGTATTAGCTTCAGAAAGATCTGGATTTTTCTGAATAGCCTAGTAATATGAAGAATGGGAGTTCAACAGTGAATCAGTTGGCTTTGCAATCAATCACATTTCATGCTAAATTCTCCTTTCAAAGACTTCTTGAGTCCTTGTAGCACATAAAGTAATTTATAGAGTGCAAGAGTTGCTGCTCTGTGCTTATGACTATGATCAACACAATAACAAAATATCAGTCAGTAGGTTAGCCATGAATTTCTTTAAAATCTGGTACACTTGATAAAAGTTTGGAAGTGGTTGCTACCAAGCATATATATCCAGCGTCTGTCCTGTATGTACAGAATTCTTTATTCACACATACATACTTTATTTGTAAATACAGGATTGTACCTTACTCATAATACCAAAACATTACTTTTATTTTTAGAAAACACAAATCTTATTTGTCCCTTTCCATGACAACTATCTGAAATGTTCATGTTTCACCACATACTTGAAATAACTTGAAGTCTGTAGTTACCAAACCAGTAGCATTTTTATGGCACCCCAAGTGAGATGGCACATGAAAATCTTTTCAAGCACAAAAACAAGATGCATGCATTTTTTGTGATATTCAAAGACTGTACAGAAAAAGCAGGAGGAAGAAGGCAAAGGCTATCCAGTTAACAAAATTGAAAGTACGGAAAGCAATACAGAGTGCATGCAGATAACAGCGTAATTTAACAATCTACATTTGTAAGCAGAAGCTATCAGTACTAGCACCCGTAATTTCTCATAATTTTTGGAAATAATCAGCTTGAATTACGCCTGTTACACTTCTGAAAATTCCTGCTTTGTTTTCTTAAACTTTCTCTGAAGTTTATTCCCTACCTCTCTATTCAGACTATGGAAGAAGTGGCTGCTCAGTACTTTCTGAATAAGCAGCAAAGACATGTCTGTTCAATTCCTTCCTAGGTTAGCTGAAAAGGACTTTCACCCAAATGATTTTATACAAAAGCAGATGTCCCCACTTCTTAGAAGTCTCATGTAAAAGTCTAACACATCATTCCATGGAAGCTGCATCCAGGGGAAAAAGGCATCTATTCACACAACAAACACGCACTTATGCATGGGTTCACAACACAAGCCGTGCAGAGTTGTGAGGCTGTTCTGCCAAAGGCAAATTAGACCCTTTGAAAGGGAATGCCTACTTCATGAAGCTGGTACTGAAAGTCTATTTCTTTTAACACATTTTCCAAAGAGTAACAGAACCCCTCCTGTCCCTCCCACATTTCTGGACCATACACCAATAGATCAGTGAAAGGTCACAGATCTGTGAATCAGCTGTGTTTGATACGAGGCGGAAGCAAGGCTGTGCAGCCAGTGTCTGAAACATTTGGACCACAGCAGGAGAGCATGCAGCAAGGGCCAAAAGAGTAAGCTTATGCTGAGCACATAAGACATAACAGGTCTGTAAAAGTAATGACTTCCAGCCTTCAAGAAATACTCTGTGGCATTCCAAATCAATGTAGCAGCCAGCTCTTTGCCTGCCCTGACCTCTAAGATGTCACCCTACAACAAATGACCCAGATGACTATTACACTGCCTTTTTTTTTTATTATTATGAGAATACAGAATTACTTTTTGGCCAGAAAGACAGGATGATTTAGGTGTGAATGAGCATATCCTATCGAGAACTTTCAGCAGAAACAAAAGTACGAAGCAAATTTTACAGCAACAGCAAGTGAACAACAGCAGACACGCACTATACAGAAAGCATGCCCATCCTGAAAGCTTTTAACAGCCAAACAAATGAAAGGGGCGCTGTGCCACCCCCCAGCACACACCTCCCCAGTTCAAGATATGTCAGCACTTGCTTGAAGCCACATATACCCAGTTATCTTCCTTCAACAAGGACTGTCCAGAGAATCGTAGAGACCTGCATGGCCACTTTCCCTGCTACCACCAAACTATAAAAGGTGAGGGAGTAAAAAACCCAGGAACCATGAATTGAGTCTTAAATAAAGGAAGAAGGTGAGAGGAATTGATTTGTTTGTAATTGTGCTGAATGAAAAACACTAATTAAAATCACTTCCACATCTTAAGCAGTGAGGACGTGCCTGTCCAGAGTGACCTGGTAGCTCAGACTGAGCGTTCTCATGCTCAGCATCTGCATGCCCCCAGGGTTTCTCAAACCTGCTGCTGAGCTCCCACCACACCAGAGAAGAAACAGTTTACACAATCCTTCTCTAGCTTTACCTCTTGGGTCTTTTGAAGGAGCATTGAAAGCATTAACACTTAACATCTTCCATGCACATGTACCTACCTGAACAACCACCCTTCAAGCATCACCGAGCCCCCGAGGTGAGCCCCCTTCTTGACTACACTCACAGGAAAAACATGGCCATCTGTCATCTCTGAGTGCAGAAGAGCAGCATTCCAGGAAAAAAAGTAAGGAATTTGGTTTGCACTAATCTATCTCTTTGTCTGTTTGAATTAATCTCTCCAGCACAAGGTCTTTCTCTTGGGTGTGATCACATTAGATGCTACACAACAAAGTCTGTTCTTAACTGGAACTCCTCACAACTCCAAAGCAAGTACAAGTGACAACAGACCTCTTTATTTTCCTCATAGTTATTGAGAAGGTTGGGTGTTTTCAGCTGGAATGTGGTACCTCAGCTGGGAGGAGGCAAGGGAGGGTGACAAGGAACAACTTCAAGCTTTAAGACATTAATTCTTGTGTAGAAGAACAGCTATGTATCTGATTATCTCACTGCAAATAGCGTATCAAGACAAAAAGCAGCAGCACTCATTATCAATCAAAGCAATCTGCTATCAATCAAAGCAATCTGCTATTGTTACCTCAAACATTCTAAATAAATGGTATTACTTAAGTATTTCCCAAAGGAAGAGACTCTACAAAGAATGAAGCAAATGAAGCCAAAGGACAAGGTCTCCAGCTTCCCAGCAGCCTTCCAACACTGAAATTTATTACCAGGTTATAAATAGAACTAAACCCCCCACCACCACCCCCAAAGCTATCTTTCCCCATACTCTTCAGGGAGGAATCCATCATAACATTTAGCATAAAAACATTATTCTTCTGCTTTTAAGGTACTTTCGTAAGAAAAACCCCCAAGCTTTAAGTGATCCACACACTTGTATCCCCATCTATACACATGTAATTAGTGCCACAATGCATTTAAATAATGAAACACAAGGATATACCCAAGTACACCAGCACACGATCTTGTTACAGATCCATCTTCATTCATCCACGTGATCTTTTTTCTTAATTCAAAAAGTTTATAATCTAAGTAACATCAGATGAGAAATTCAAGTATGCAACACATGCATCGTGCTTTAAAATATCAATGGTCTGCCCCAAAACAATCAAAATTTCTAAATATTAAACCAGTAAGGGGTTTGCATATGGCAACATTTAGCCTATGCAGGCATACAAATCCAATGATAGCAAAGCTCTTGTTCATGATCCCACCAATGTGTAAGTTTACATTACATTAGAATGGCCTGAAGACAGAATTATGATGGTTTTCAATTTCAACCAACAGTGGAAATGCCCTACAATGTTTTAGACAAAGATAAGATAAACCCAGCTTTGCTTTCTTACACACCAGCTATAAAACTTATTACATCCATGCTTGCTGCTAAAGAGAAAAGCTTTTTTTTCTAAAAACTGCAATTCAGCTAAAACAAGCAAACAGCTTACTTAGTTCTCACATTTGAGAGAATCAGAAGGCAGTGTGAAATGGGGCAATGAACCCAAAATAAAAAATAGCAACTACTGAAAGGAGTCCTGTTTAACTGTTGAAAGGAGTGAAAAACATAGAAGATAAATTCAAAGCCAAATGGATGATACCATGGAAGAGAAATACTACATGAAAGAAACACTGTAATAACACCAAATTAATAAAATAAACTGTTTTACAGATTATAATATGCAAAATTAATTATGGTGTATAGGAAGAAGGGGGCTTCTTTATTCAGGACGTGTGAAATCCTTTAAATTATTTTCAGGGTGCAATTTTCAGTAACAAAATGTATATGCTTCACAAAAAAAGGTAACTGAAAAAAACCTTATACCTATGTAGATATGATTACACTTTCTTTGGTACTAGGCATCAGAGTAAGAGGACACCAGTCTACAATTTCACTGGAAAATATCTAGCTGCATCATTCATTACCACACACCATCAACCTGAATTACAGTTTTCTGCTAAAAACCTCTTTTATTGAAGGGTATGCTGTACCATACTTAAAAGTGAAAAATATCTGGATGTTGAGAACCATGAGGTTGATTCTACATGGAGATATAAAGCATTTTGATGAGCATTACAGGGATGAAAAGAAGTACAGCCCTTACAAATGAAATATTGCCCCCCTCTGCAGTTAGAACTTTTTGGGAGAGTTAAGAAAACTGGGCAAGGAAGCAGCCCTGAATGTAGGTTACATGTCCTACAACAGAGGCTGTTTAAAAAACAAACAAAACAAAACACAACCCTGGTAACCGCAGAGTGAGCAGTAAAGTCCTGTCATAGCCTGAAAGCCAGCCAACAGGTAGGAAGCAAAGCAGTATTAATAAATGGCAGACTCTGAGCACAGAAAGAAGTTAACAGCAGTGTGCCCTGGGAGCTGTACTCAGACTTACACTGTTCCATGTACTTATTAATGACCTAGAGGAAACGGAAAAAACGCTGATGGCAGGAAATTAAGTAGGTTAGTCAAGATGAAACAGCACTGTGCAAAGTTCCCAAGCAGCCTGGCAAAACTAAGCTGGAGGTAAATCTTCCTGAATGTTTAAATAAAGCCTGCGTACCTTCATGAAAGACAAACTGCATATACACTTCTAGGTTTACAATTTGTCTCTCAAAAATCTGTTCACTACCGTGGCTAGTGTAAGATAGTCAGTCTTATTTTTATTTGCATAAAGTTGTAGTGACCATTTATGTTGATCATAATTCTGATATAAAAATTCAACAAAAGGAGAACCAGATCTTTTAATACTTTCAAACAGAGCTAAATGCAGTAGAAGATTAAAATAGAAAAATACATGTATTATAATACCAATAAGTATTTACTTTAATAAATAAACTAAAGGTTTGCTTTCATCCTAACAAATTCAACTTCCGTGATTTCTTCCAAAAAAGTCAATGAATTTCCAGAACCGCACACTGATTTTGATAAAAATCTCAGGAGTTCAATGCTGCCATATAAGGGTGTTATTAAAAGAAAATGCTACATTTAAAACAAGACAGCTAGAACAAAGACATAAACCTTATGGCAGGCTCAAAATATATTCTTAACACCCATCAGAATGTCTTTAGAAAGATCCAAAAAAGCACCTGTGCTGTTCTCATTTTATTAAATTACTGAAAAACAGGTGTAGGAGTAAAAAGAAGTAACAGTGAAAAACAAAGTTTGCTGGGTTAAATCCAGTAGTAAGAATTATTATCAACTCTGAAGTGTTGCAGAAAGCCCTCACAATATTTTGCAGGCAATTCACTACATGAAAATTATTAAATTAGTAAATCCTAACATATTCTATAGATGTTCATTTAGTCAAACAGAACACATCCAGAGTATACCTATTTAGAAAGTAACGGACTTGTACCTAGCTATTGCCCATGAAAATGAAAAAAAAAATCTCAGGAGCTATTAGATATTTATAACCTTGAGTTTTATGCTGATTTATTACAAACTTCAAGCAGAATATAAGGATGTTTTTAAAAAATAAAATCTCATGCTATATACTTGTGCACGCACCCAATTATTTATTTATTTAGAGAGCCCATGCTCTCTTTGTTTTCCTCTTCTTAAAAAGGAAACTAGAAATCATACAGAGAGAAAAAAACAAACACATTTCATATAAGGAGCAGCTCAACAGACTGAGAACTTTCAAATTGGAAAAAAATACCGCAATAAAGTCACGGAACAGCTTTGTGTAAACATGTGGTGGTATGTAGGAAGTGAAATACAAAGTGAGGTTTTTGCTTTATTCTTTCTAACACACACTAATAATATAGGTTTTCAGTGCAGATCCAAAATGCAGAGTCTTGGTATTAAGGTTCCAAGAAAGTATCACTGTGTTTTCTTCTGCTCTCATTCATATCTTTACTCACCTGCTGTTCACTCCTGTGAACTAAATAGTACGAGGGATAAGCAATTTAATCTAGTATGACCATTCATACATTCTTATTAGGCAGAAAGAAGCCTATGATTGAAGAATGCTGGGAAAATTATTAAAGAAATGACAACTTGGAGGTTAAAATTTGTATGAGCTAGCATTAAAAAACAATAAACTGACTCATACAGTAGCTTTCTGGGTTTTAAGTGCTATAATATAAAAGTCAAATGCTGCTGATAATTAGCATCACAGAACTTACTCTCCTAAATTTAAAAAACTTATTAATAATGTTAAACATAGTCATACAAAAGGCATCGCAAATGACAACTTGAAGGCACCAGCACTTCAGCAAAACGTTCAGATCTAGAAATTTGGTATTAAAGAAAAGGTTCTGTTATGCCTCAAATTTGACTCTTCTTTGCCTTGCATTGTGCAGTCATTTTTACCAGTAGCAGAAGTGTTGGTAGAAGAGTCAACTGGGAAAGTCTAAACCACTGCCAAATTACAGCATAGTGACTTGTACCCACCCTGCAATAGTCTGAATAGCTGCAGAGTAATTGAGCATTAAGACCTGATTTACTGTGAGAAAAAGGGGATAGAAAATGCCCAATTATTTAATGACCTTTTCTAACCCCACTCCACTGGAGAAATACATAAATAAATAAAACATTCAGGATGCAACACGAATAATGAAACAATGCTCTTACACAAAACTAGTGGGGGAAGAGAGCTCTCTAATTTAAACAAGAATTTTAAAAAATATATCTCACTGTAGAAGCAAGAAAGTGAAGTAGGTGGAATTAACTCTTGGAGGATATTGACTCCAACAGCTTGGTAAGAGTAGCAACAGAAATAAGAACAAATCCATAGCTGTAGCAAAATAAAATAGAATTACAAAGGGTATCAATACTCAAGTTCTAGGATTTTTTTAACCAACCTCTGAGCAGTCTGATTTTATATTTAGCTTTAAAATCAGAGATTTTCACACTAGTCTTTATATAACTTTACTCACTTTTAAAGGAAAAATATTCCAGTACATTTCCAATGTAAGTGGATCACAAAGTTTTAAACAAACTTTTAAGGTATCCCTTACATCAAATGGCATCAGCATACAAGTTTTGAAATCAACATTAAGAAGTATTTTATGTTTTATCAAAATGTTCAGGTAATAGTTCAAAGAGTCACAGATTCTAAGCAAAGAAGACTCTAACTGCTTTTTTCTTTAATAAAGTAAAAATGAAGCTGTTTGGAAGCAAAGTAACATCCAGGAATGTATCTGTAAACCAGAGAGTGATGAAGGGGTGAAAACCTTGATGCTGCTTTAGTAAGAAAAAAGCAGTGCTGTGCTTAAAAAGCACCTGAAGAGATCTTATGCATCATGACCTTTTTTTATATCACAGTTCTTCCTCTTGTTCACTTAATAATAGGGTATCCTATAACTATAGTCACAGACAAGGTGCATGCCAAATACATCAGCCAAAGCACTCTTTTTTTACAATTACTGGACAAGGTTTAATGTTTAAGAGCAATTTGGGGCTGTGATAGGATCACAGAAAGGTCAGCAGTAATCACAGCAAAGATACTGGAAATAAAATGCGCACACACATGAAATCCACGTTCCTACATTACAATCCACAGATACATGCGCTAAAAAGCTTTTAATCCTGTAATTTTTCTTCTATGGAGTAATTTTTCAGTCTGATGAACAACCAAGATGACTCAAGGCAATCCGCTCATTATAGCACTTCTCTAAATATTCAAGCACACCAACAAACATTTAACACAATAACTGTGTTCACACATAAAACAGAGTAACAGTTCAGGTAAAATTATGGAAAAGATTATCCTGGAAGGTATTCAAAAACACCTGAAGGACTACACAGTCACGTGTTATGGTTTCATGAGGGCAAAGTACTGCTTGTCAGAATTATTTCCTTGTATGACAAAGTAACCCATCCAGTTGATTGAGGAAAGCCAGTTGATGTAATCTTCTTAAATTTCAGTAAAGCTTTCAATACCATCTCTCACTTCTGGACAAAGTGTCCAGCACACAGCTGGACAAGCACATCATGTGATGTGTGAGCAACTGGATCACAGGTCAGGCTCAAAGAGTTATACTGAACACGGTGACATCAGACTGCTGACCTCTCATCAGTTCCATAGGGCTCCATCCTTGGACCTGTGCTCTTCAACATCTTCATAAATGACTTGGACACAGGACTGGAAGGAATACTAGGTTTACAGAAGACACTAAATTGGGAAGAGCTGTTGACTCCCACAAAGGCAGGGAGGCCCTGCAGAAAGACCTTGACAAATTAGAGGGCTGGGCAACCACCAACCACATGAAGTTGAAAAAGAACAGGTACCGGATTCTGCTCCTGGGATGCGGCAACCCAGGATGTACAGACAGACTGGGGAATGAGACGCTGGAAAGCAGAGCTGTGGAAAGGGACCTGGGGGTCCTGATCAATGGCGAGTTGAACGTGAGTCAGCAGTGCCCTGGTAGCCAGGAGGGCCACCCATGTCCTGAGGGACATCAGGCACAGCATCACCAGCCAGGCAAGGGAGAGGATTGTCCTGCTCTGCTCTGCTCTGGGGCAGCCTCACCTCGAGTACTGGGGGCAGTTTTGGGTGCCACAAAACAAAAAGAGCATGAAGCTAGGAGAAAGCACCCAGAGAAGAGCTATCAAGATGGGGATGGGTCTGGAGAGAAAGCTGAACGAGGAGTGGCTGAGGTCACCTGGGCTGTTCAGCCTGAAGAAGAAACTGAGGGGAGACCTCATCATGGTCTATAGATTCCTCATAATGGGAAGCAGAGGGGCAGACAGTGATCTCTTCTGGCCTGACGTTGTGTCAGGAGATGCTTAGGTTGGATATTAGGAAAAGGTTCTTCACCTAGAACACGGTCATGTACTGGAACAGACTCCCCAGGGAAGTGGTCACAGCACCAAACCTGACAGAGTTCAAGCCTCTGGACAACGTTGATTCCTGGGATTCTCCTGTAGGGCCAGATGTTTGACTTCAATGATCCTTGTGGGTCCCTTCCAACCCAGGATATTCTATGATTCTATGAATAATAATCACCCTTAGTGTACTGCATTCTATGTTTGTATTTACAATTTTTAAAAACAGTCAGCAGAAAGTTTTCCATCTTAGCTGACTGAGTCTTTTAGCACTGTCTAATCACTTCCAAATAATAAGGCCCACAGCTCCCAATTAAAAAGTGACTGTGTACAGTCCTTTTTGCTCACAAACTTTACTCAGTAGAGCACTTAGGTCTCCCTAACAAAATTTCTGGAATTTAAACTTGTCATATTTTTGAAGTTTTTGCAGACTATTTCGTTGACTGAGCAAACTTTATACACCTGCAAATATGAATATAAAACTCTTTCAGCTGGTTTTGAGTACGGATATTCTGCAATTATTCATTTGATAAATACATAAAGAAATCTAACCGAAATTAATTTTTGTGCCTTTGTTAACTCAAAATAGCTTGGATTTTAAAAATGGTCCTCAATTTATAAAGGACTCATAGGCAAACTTATCACATCATTCCTAACACTTACTACTCAAAACAAAAGAGGGAAAAAAAATCAAAAGCATCTGCATTTCTGAACACCACCATCATCAACCTTTCTCAAATTATGAAATCATGACACAAAAAAAAGACAGAAAATTATAAGCAGAAGCTTTAGTTCATATGCTTCCCAAGCCATCCTAGCTATCCAAGGACATACCTGTGAAGTTGGTACTAACCTTACTGACATGGACTTAGACAACTCTGTTTTCTATCGAAGTATTTTACTATATAATTACAGGATATTCTAGTTGATAGGTGCAATATAACAATGTTACACTAATTATTCAAAAACCAAAAATTCTATAGGCAAGATTCATAGTTTTAACAAAGTCCTGCACAACAAAGAATAGAAACAGGTCATTTGACGGTAATTTATACATTGGTTTTGGTTCTGTTCAGACAGCTGCTGCAAAATACTCAAGTTAGTTTGAGAAGCCCTGACAGCCAATGCCTATTAGTTCTTCTGTGCTAGTTTTAGAAGGAATGCAAAGGCAGCCCAGGACACAAAAAGTCTTGCATTCTTCGAATCTCCCACATAATAGTCTTTGATATAGCACTCCCCGTGTTTTGAATCAACAGCTACATTTAATAAAATTAAACCACAATGTCAGCACAGACAGGCAGGACACCAGCATGCTCCTTTCCGCGTGCGTTACCTAGCTAGTCAGAGGGCAGGCCAATGCTACCCTGTTTGAGCACTTGATACCTTAACCTCATTCCTTAATAACTACATAATGCACCTCCCATGGTAACTGCTCACAGTGCAGGCGGTGAGGGCAACTGGGAAAATGTGTTGCATCACTCTGTTTGGGACCACCAATGTGGTCTTTAGAAAACATCCTGCTTTCAGGAGAACACCGCTGAAAACAGCTCTCTAATTAGCATCAGACGGGCACAAGCTTGAGCAGAAAGACAAGGGTCAACAGACTGAAGAGCAGGTCAAGCCACCAAAACTCTATGGGACAATACAGAAGCTACAGGGCAGCAAAGCTTCTCATCTGAGTAGACAATAAGCTATGCTAAAATCTCTAAACCCTCCTCCTCCCTCTCACTGCCTTCCCCTTCCTAAAGGAGAAAACAACATTAAATGGCTCTGTTGTTACTGTGACATGATCACTAATTTGCAGTTACAATTTCCAGAAAAAACCAAATAAACAGAGGCCAAGTCCACATCACTTCCAGCCCAAAATGTTTACGTTATATATAAGCCAAATTAGCTGAGCATTAAGAAAGTACAAATATTCCCACAAAAAATTTCACACTTCCCATTATACAGGGGACAGAAAAGACACAGAAACATTTCTGTAAGAAATCAATCGTACCTATTCAACCACTCTGATTTATTTAATTACAAGGACTGATGCATTAATGACATTTTTTTTTACAAAAAAAAAAAAAAAGGTAGTAACTTAAGTTCAGAAGGTTTGTTTCTCAAAAGCAAAACTACTACTGATTGTTGCTCCCAAGTAAATGCTCCTCATCCCTGAAGAGATTCTCCAGTGAAATAACATACTCTAAACTTTAGATGAGTGTTTATTTCTCAAAGGTAGACATCTGATCATTTTCAACACCAGCTTTAAATAAGTCATGCCCAGATGGTCTATCTTCTCTGCTGGCTAGTCCTTAATATCCTAGCTTAGAAATTAACATATATATTGAAGCTCTGTTGCTGGTGAATTTCTTTTTCCTTTTCAAATTTCATGTAAGATTGAGGTAAACACCCCACTGTATGGTTCTGCTAAACTGTTACAATTAGGACATTTTATAAACTTCACATCTTCCTTAAACTTAGATGAATTGCTTGTCCTTTTTCAAAATTTCCCTGTGGGAAAAAATAAAAAAAGGGACAGGGGGGAAGTGTCGCTCTCATCAGAGAACTAAATTTACCTGCAGCTGCTTTGCTCAGGAACAAGCTGTCATCAGCCAGCAAGACCATCACTTCTCATTGCTTCCCTGGCATCAAGTCAAACTTGTGTAAGCCCAAAGGGCCAAACCTCAATATAATGCATAGCAAAGGCAGGAAATGGCAATGGGAAATGAGTGTATGCTGGGGAGATGTGGAGGGCAAAAACAGAGGGGAGGAAAAGGGAGCTAAGGCAGTGGGAGAGCAAGGGGAGAGCTGAACCAGCGAAGGGCAGAGGAATGCAGGGCATCAAAAAAAATCTGAATAGGAAGTGAAATTACATACCAAAGATATTATGAGTCCTGTTGTATTTGGTGTTCTGTAGTGATTATTATGAAATGGAGAATAAAAATTATCATCCATGTGTTAACTGGAGGGGGTTAAAAAACCAAACCAAAACCGAAAAAAACCAACAAAGGACTTCCTGGGACTCCAACCTTCTCCTAATCAGTTAAGGAACTTTGCTGAACTGTGATGAGCAAGAAATCATGTAATTATTTTATTTAAGGAGGTATACACTGCATTACTAATCCCGTAAACCATGTACTTATAAACAAATGGGAAAACATTTTAGGTTAAAAGGAAATAAAAGAACCTGTTTTTAAAAATACTTCCACATTTGGGAGGCTTCAGGAATTATCATTCAGTATGTTTTCCAAAATAATTAAGTGACTAAATGAGAAGACCACTAAAAACATGGGAGTAAGAATAAACAGGTGGTCATCACTCCAAAGACAGTAGAAGGATACACATGAACGGAGCCAGAGCTCAATGAGCTAGACGAATACACTAAACCCTAGGATACAAACACTAAGATATTTCTAAAACTCTGAATTCATGAAGGGAGTTGGGAAATAAAGCCTTGGGAAGATGAAAGAAAGGTGTGTTTTTAAGAGTCAAATCTGAAGTCATCATTCAAATAAAATGAACATTGAAGAAGAAATTCAGAGAAAGTCAATACATGACCTGACTAAATATTGTAGGCTTTAGACTGTTGATTTTTTCTTTTTTGTGTTTTATCTGATTATTCTTACTCAGGTTACTTTAAAACCTAAAAACTTAGGGCGACAGATGTTCCAGAATAATATAGGTCAGGAACAGCAGTTCAGCATGTTAAAATAAATCAGTGCTTTCACATTTGAGTGTTGTTTACAGACAGATGAATTAAAAAAGGAACAACCTTCCTAAACAGAACAATGCAATGGGGCCACTTCTACAATAACACCTGTACATTAACTGTTCATTAACTGACATATTTTCTGTATTACTTATTTTAATTTAACTACACTGAATTCTCTAGAAATTGTAACATTTACATGCAGATCTATATTCCTATTGGTTCAAGTTGAGAATTTAAGAAACGCCTCATGCTATGTCTTAGGAGTGATAACCAACATGGTGCCTGACTTTCAGGAAATTTTCTCCCAAGGAGGGAGAAAAAATCCAACTTATGCTCATAGTACTATATATGCCTAATACATGCCATATGTATAATGTGTTAAACATGCATTCAGTTCTCATTTCAGTCACAGATAGGAATTAAAGGAAAAAAAAGAGTCACTAACAGTTCCGATTTTGGAGTACATTTTTGTCTTGAAAAACAAAGGTTTTTTTAAAATGCAATTTGTTTTTAATAGCTTTTCCTTAAGGAGCAGTTCTGAACGTAATGGGGCAAAAAATATTTTCTTTTTCTCTCCTTGTTTATATGCAGTATTGCACTCTGCTGCTTTAAAGAATGGAGGAGAATTCAAATTTCAGGGAAAGCCCATCTAACTGCCCTTTTCAAGGTCTATCAATTAAAGTGAAAAGCCTAATTATTGTGAAGCTTCAGGACACTTATTTTCATGAATCTTTAAACCAATGAGTTAAGCAAAGTTGAGGTGGGAGAAAAGAGAGAATGGAGCTGGCAATTAAAAATAGCATTATCTAAGATAAGCAAGTAGCAAGTTGTGTTAAATACTTCAATCAAAGAAATTAAAGAACAAATGTTATAACAGCAGAATAATCACTCTGGTTTAAGCAATTCATCAGCACCTTTCAAAATAGCAATTTGGGTTATGACTGAAAAGAAGAACCATAGATTTTAAAATTAACTTCAGGAACTGTACTTGAATGATTGTAGCCTGTTAAGGAGGGATGGGATCTACCTGCCTAAAAAGGGCAAGAGACCCTTTGGCAGCGAGCTGGCTTTAAAAAGAGGGGCTTTAAACTGAAGGACTCAGGGGTTGGGGGCTGACCTACCAGAGAACAGCTCTGTAAGAAAGGACCTGGGAGTCCTGGTGACCATGAGCCCACAGTGCCCTTGTGGTACGGAGGGCCAGTGGTACCCTGGGGTGCATCAGAAGAGTGTGGCCAGCAGGTCAAGGGAGGTGATCTTCCCCCTCTGCTCAGCCCTAATCTGGATTATTGGAGTATCTGGAATATTGTCATCAGTTCTGCTCTCCACAGTTCAAGGAGCTGCTTGAAAGGGTCCAGCAGAGGCCACAAAGATGATGAGGGATCTGGAGCATCTCTCCTATGAGCAGAGACTGAGCGAGCTGGGCCTGTTTAGTCTGGAGAAGACTGAGAAGGGATCTCATGAATGTATTAAAATATTTCAAAGGCTGCTGCCAAGAGGGTGGTGCCAGACTCTTCTCAGTGCTGTGCAGCAACAGGATGAGGAGCAATGGCTGTAAACTAAAACACAGGAAGTCCCACCTCAACCTGAGGAAGACCTTCTTTACACCGAGGGCGGCAGAGCACTGAACAGACTGTTTTGGAGGTTTTGGAGTCTCCCTCTTTGGAGATGAATCAACCCACCCAGATGAGTTTCTGTTTAACCTGCTCTAGGTGACCCTGCCTTGGCTGGCGAGTTAAGACTGGATGATCTCCAGAGGTTCCTTCCAACCCTACCTATTCTGTGTTTCTGTGAAATAAGCCCAACAATAAAAAGGCAAACAAATTTTTCTTCACCATCTTTATAATCGCTTTTCCTATTTTCTACTACTTGACACAAGAAGGGACCATTTTTATAGTTAAGTGTAATTTGCAAACCTACAAACTTGCTCTAATTTTGTTGGTGAATTCAGTCACTTGCAACACACCTCCTTTAAAAAACATTACAGTACATTCACATTCTGATCTGCAGCTCCAGATGTATTAGTTTTATTCTTTTGGAGAAATTAAAACAAATGCATTATTTTATGCTGAAGTTTTACTACACAGGATCTGCATTTAACATATCTAGTAAACCCAAGTTCAGCATTTTTTTTCTTAAAAAGCATTTACTGAAGAAAAGCTTTTGTGATAACATGCTCAAGACCTTAATGTAATTCATTTATTTGAGAGGGATTCATTTAGGACAGGCCCTTAACTAAAGGATTCCTCATCTAATCACACAAAACAAAATGTAATCTTTCTGCTTTTTAAGTTACCTACAAAAACTTATTTGCAGTATTACTCCACAGCTGGCAAAAGCACAGCTTGGACAAGTGTTCAGAATTTTGCTAAGCCAGACTTGAATGTTTTGGGTTTCATACACAAAAATCACAGATAGAACTATACCCCAACTTCTCTAACAACAGCTTGATCCCTTAAGGCCATTCCTCACTGACTTCAGTATAGAAAAGCTCTGAGGTACTAAGGAATAAGTGGCCAAAATTATTCCACACCTGTAGAGCTACAGGAATCCTGACTTAAGGAATTGTGGAATATGGATTTATTCATCTTCTTTCCCTTCCCCTTTTCCAAATGAGACAGTTTAATCATGACCTGGCACATCACAACCAGCTGGAATTTGATGCTATTTCCAGCACCGATCAATCAGAACCTTGACATTAGATGGATGCATTAAGGCCCAGAACATTTTAGAGTGTAGGCTTCAGTTCATATGGAGCTGGCAGTGGTTTCACTCCCCCCCTATTGTTCAGCAATCCATAGAGAGTTCTTGCAGATGCTGAAAGTTATACTGCAGAGAAACCAAACCTTTAAAAGAGCAAAAACAGAATGGAATTGAATGAAGCTGCAAACCAGAGTGAAGACAGCCTTTAGCAAGATTCTCTAAAAAGGAAAAACAGGCTTAGTATTTTGCAATGACATAAAAAACCCTCCACAACTTTGAGACTTTTCTTTCAAAAGACTTCATGAATCTGGATAGAAGCCTGCTTTGCACAAGCAAGCTGAATACCAGAACACTGACTGCAGCACTTCTTCACCCCTCACCTGCCAGTTTGCTGACTGAATCAGTTTAAGTTCTTCTGAAACACAGCTCTGCTTGCAAAATACAATTCAAATGACTGCAAGGGTATTCCATCTTTCAGAGAAGAAGGTACATACTGTAATAAGTATCTACACTGTCCTCTACAACACCATTTTATTAGCATGTTCGCTTACTAAGGTAAGGGGGAAATGGATGCCATTCTGAAACTTAATGAGAGTATTTGTTGGACTGTGCTTTTTAAGGTCTCCTTACAATGTCTTCAGTAGGGCACTCAAATTGCACACTGGCTGCTTACAGATTTAACTCTGGAAGCCACTAGTGGAGTTCTGCAGCACAATACAAGAATGGCTCGATTCTTTCCTCCCTCATGTGAAGCAGAGTGTTAATTTGGTTCCTATACTGCTGTTGTGACTAAGGGCCTGGGACAGATAAAGACCCAGTAAAGGCAGGTGCTGTGCAAGCATGAGAAAGCTTTGCCAGTGTGGCTCACTCCTTATCTACAGCTCCCCATCGGTTCCAGCGCTGAGCCTCTGCAGAAGACAGGTTACCAGTGCTGTCACAATGTGTGATATTTCTCTGATGCAGACAAATGTCCCCAGAGGGAAGAGGATGAATCCCATAAACTCTATCTCACTTGTGAGTCATGCCAGAATGCACATGTAAGAATAAATAAATAATAATAATTTAAAAAGCAGCTGTTCAATGTTAAAAACTACAACAACAAGAATATTTCTCCTCTGCACCACTCCAGGAACCAGAGAGAAGTCAAAATGGAGAGAGCAGAAAGGACTTCCCTTTTCTCACACTTTTTAAACCACATAAAGAGCTCTGGTAAACCTACAGGAAGGTAAACCACACATAATCAAAAGTCAAAAAAAAAAAAAAATCTACATTTCAAAGAGAATACAAGCCATTAATATAAAACAATAATAATAAATCCCCTGTACTTCAGAGACAATATTAGAGTCCAGCCTCAGAGTCACATATGATTATGGATATAAAAAAATTGTTTCTCAGAGAAATCATTAGGGGAACAAGCAGGCTCTCCATCACATGTCAGTATTTCATATTTATTCCCAATAAGAGATTGGTGTTTAACAGAAAATCCTGCATCTCACCTTTTTCACTTAAAGCTGGGGGAAATCCACATTGCTCCCTTCCTTCTCATTCCTGATCCCATAAGGCTTTCTACTTTAAGCTACTGAGCAGTTCCAACACAAGCACTGTCTTTAAGCGCTTC
>WEIT01030615.1:9284-26417 GCA_013389985.1 Dryoscopus gambensis | reverse complement strand
ATACGTTCACACTTTGCATCTGCCACAAAAAGCAAGTGGGATGCTCAGAGAAATGCAATCACTAGGTGGTAGTAGGCACAAGGACCTTTCTGCTGCCTGGGAATTCTGCTGTCCATCCCTCCAAGACGCTTCTTGCAAATAATGTATTTCTTACACCTCAGCACTGCTTTCTGCAAGGAAAAGCTGCGTGTTTCATACAGAGTATCAGTAGTTCAAGGGCGAAAATTGCTTCCAATGATGTTTCTGACTCTGAAAGCTCCTCTGAGGTGCTGATGGAATGTTGATGATGCCACAACTTCTGTGTTGAGCAATGTGATTTAGAGCTTTGAATAGTGTGATAGAAGTAAGCATTGCTTTAAGCCCACAAAGGCATGTATAATTTTGTGTGCCATTCTTCCTCAAGCTACTATTTTGAGAACCTATAAATGAACAGGAACTTGCCAATGCAGTAAGATTTGCACAGTCTTACTAGTGAGAAACAATTTTAAAAAGACAATTGATGTAGACAGTAGGGAGAAGGATATGATTTCTATTTTTCTTTGCTTTATATATTTCTAATGCTTCCCATTTCCTTACCATAGGCATGGGGAGTGGGGAGGATCCTAATGTCACCACAATGTTATTTCTGTTAAAAATTTACTTTAAAACAAACACACAAAAACCCAACAACAACAATAGCAGCAAAATAAAACCCCAGAACTGGAAGGTAGATTGAAGAGGGAAACACACAGAAAAGATCAAAGTGGAGATTTTTCTATTTACATTATTCAGAAGAAAGTCAGAATTCTGTGTTAACAGAACTTAACATCTACTTCATATGAGTAATTAGTTTAACTCCTTTGCAGTGCCTCCTCATTTCCAGCTCTAGAAATACTGTTTTTTAGTCAAGGAGTAATTTTGCTGACTACTGCAAAGCAGAATCCCCTTTTTTGAGCTGCCTGATGCACAAGCACATTTCCACATGCTGAGAGGAAAGTAGCCATTAAAATACCACAAGCCCCCACGCTGAGTGCAGGTTCGGGAACTTCAAGGAATGTAGACAGCGCACTAAGTCAAGCACCTGTAATTTGAGCTCTTTCACCTTCCATGAACTCACTAAATTGCTTTGCCTCTCTGACCAACCTCGGTGCTTTGACCACTTGAGCAGAGAAAGTATTTCCAGGAAGAGAAAAAGAAACTAAAAAAAAAACAAGTTATCACTATATATGAAGATAAGACAAATATGCTTTGGTGTTGGCATGCAATATTACTTGGAATTTTATTAGTGCCAGCACAGGAATCCTTATATTAGCCTATGGAGAAACAAATTACGCTCAAGGGCATTTTCCTCTTCATAGGAAGAGGTGTGCACAGCAGCCTCAAGGGGATCTGTTTGGGTTGTCAGAAATCCACAGGCCATCAAAGGGGTGGTACATTTACGGGTCCATTGACTTTCCGCAGCAGTCACAATATCCTTCAAAGATAGCCTTGGGAGCCAGACACACAAAACCCAACATGACGCCGATACATTTTATCTTCCTTGGGAGCAGCTTCAGTCAAGATCTCTTAATGAACTGAATGCATTCATTCCATTTATATGCCTGAATGTTTTTAAGACTCGTACGTTTCAGAATATGAAAGAGGCTGTCATGCTAAAATTTGAAAATTACTTTTATTAGTCATAAGAAGTGCTTATCTCACCAAAAAAAAAAAATTGTTTCTCTATCCTGCAGAAAGCACTGGGATGCTTGTCATATCTTCTGTTAACTGGCTGTGAGCTGTATCCAGCTAATCGTTTTAACACCACTAATGAATTCAGAACTAGTAGGGGAACCAACAATAATCCGGGGGAAGAAGTATCAAAACTATGTAATATATCAAGAAGTTTTGTACTGAATGGACTAAGAACCAGATCAGAAAAAAAAATAGCTTTCAATGATGGTAAAGGCACGTAAAGAATCCAAGATCCCTGTATCCAGCTTTCAGGAAGCATGTTGCCACGTGAGAAACAATCAGAGACAAAAAAATCTTTCGGCACCAGTACAGGTAGGGGTAGGCTAGAAATAGAGAGTCTTTCTCCACTGTACAAGCCCGCCTCAAATACCTGAATGCCAATGTTCTCATCATTTGCCCTCTGGGATCAAATTCTTATATCCTAACTTTATTCAAATTTCTGCTGTGATAAGGTAGCTGGCAAAGATTACAGGAATCAGCGTCTTAATACAACACCCCATAATGTCAAAAAGCTTCTGCATTACAGTCTACTGACCAAATTAATAATTCAGGACATGCACAAGGGACGTCTCTCATGTTTTTTGCAGGACAGTGTACGATTCTGCCTGCCTGCAGCTGATGTACTTGCAACACTTCTCTCCCATACAGACAACCTTCTGCAGGTCCAAAAGAAAGGAGAGGCAATGATAAACAAACCCAGATCCTCCTAGTGTATCTAAAAACATTGCACAGGAGCTACTGGCTGGGTCTTGAAAACTCACCTATTCTGAGATACATTCTCATTGTACTCTCAAACAAAGAAAAATAGCACACTTGTTACACTTTGTGTGCATCATACAGGGAGGGAACAATCTATATTATTTCTTTCTGAACTGAAACAAAGTGTTCAGGGAGGTCTGGTGTTGTTGCTCTGAATATAGAGTTTTTCTGAATTCCAAATAATTTTACTATATTAGCGACACAATGTGCTGGCTTTGTCCTTTTTTATTTCTGTATGTCAGTGACCTTCTGTGTGTGAGACTCTACCTGCATTTTAATGGGAATGGAATTTGCTAATATTTAAGGATGTGTAGAAAAACAGGATAAAATATGGAGAAAAAATGGTCCTTTTATATATACACACCTAACAGATGAAAATACCTAGGCACAAATCTGCACCAATACATGGGGAGGTCAGCAAGTGCAATACTCACCATTGCCGTGTAAAAATCTGTAGGCAGAGTGGACAGTCTCTCCTTCCTGACAGAGGCTCATTCTCTCTCTCATGGTAAGTAGCAGCCCAAGATGGTCTGTCCACTTGTCCAACCTTGTTTAAGGCATTGTGCTAATAATAATATGTCAATTTTTTATAATACATTAAGTGTCAGAGTTTTAAAAGCAGTAGCCAGTGGCTTCTCTGACTTGATTCTTAAAAATTACTGCTATGTTTGCGTTGCCTGTTAGGCATAACAGAGTAACATGCCTTTCCCAAGATGTCACACTGCAGGCAAGTAGAACTGGGATTGCTAACCATTCCCATGTCATAGTTTAGAAATCTAGTCAAAGGCAGCATGTAATTTTGGGAGCCTGATATTCCCATCTTCCCCTACAGGCTAATCTCTCTGGCCGGGCCCTGTCTCCCAATTCACTAAGCAATACCACAAATCAAGGGAATCAAATATAGCCCTTCCTGTGTTTTTATAGGAGATAAAGCCATGATTTACTAGAACAAAAAAAAGAAAGATAGACTGAACTACATCTTCCATGAGGAAATGTGACATGGGAAATATTGTGTATTGCTTTGTTGAACTAAAAAATACCACCCTTTTTTTTTTCTAAAAACTCATTCCAGTTATATTTGAAATAAAGCATAATAATGTTTTTACTTTCCTTTTCTATGAAAAAAAAAGTCAGTTTCTGCAGGTTCAGCGTATCATCAGGTTTTCACAGAAAATGCATTTTCAGTAAAAAACTGTTGTGATAGGATATTTTGAAAGTATGTATGCTGTGGAAAAAAATTTTTAGAAAGACAAAAAATGTTGGGAGACCTCTAGGAACAGAGTAAGAAATTGCTATTTTGTTGCAGACTGTTCTCTGCAACGTTCTGGAGACAGGTGGGCTCATGGAAAGAATAAGGGAATACTCTTTTCATAGGTGTTCCAGGAGATCTTTATTCTTCCCAGCCCGCATGGCTGGCAGCCAGCACAAGACTGAGGAAGTTACCAGACAGCCACCAGTTCCCGGGGCAGGGGAACACGAAATCACCAGTAGGAGCACAGAACTGGGGCACACATGAGCAGGGGCAGGGGCAGGGGCAGGGAGATCCCGTGCCAAGCCATGCTGCCACCCCAGGGGAAACGAGGTGGGGAGACCTCAACACTACTGTATATCTAGAGAAATGGTTTTCTCCAATACACATGGATCCACTATTTTCTTCATCTTTTCCCTCAACTTGGATCTCTAATTTCCATTGGGACGAGCTCAGTCTACAGTATGCAAACACATTGTGGTGAGAGAAGCAGCTGCTCAATGCAAGTCTGAATTAAATACATAGGAACATTTGTTATTCATTTTAGGAAGCAGATGAAGTCATGTCTGCAGCTTTGACCTAACATATAACTGAAACCAGTGGCTGGTTTATAGCCTGAGAAGCTGCAGGAAGAGTAAGAAGCCACCTTCAGTTTTTGTTCCTCCTCCCAGCATTGTGGGCATAACCCGAAATTTAGAGCACAGCAGAGGGACTCTGTGGTGGTCTCTGCAGGTGTTTTGTGGGGCCAGAGAGAGGTGCAGAGGCTGCATAGTGCTCCTTACAGCCTTTGGTGAAACTCTGCATCCTCAAGTACAATTTGGGTGCTGAAATGCATGTGAAATAGTTCTTGATTATGCCTCAAACCCAGCCATTAGATTCCCTGTCATTCCAGGCTGCTACTAGTCATGAAAGTCTATCACTTACCAGTGTTAGAATATCCCTAGGCTCAGCATTTGTAGCCTGTTCTTGCTCCTCCTAAATTAGCTTTTGCCATTCTGGAAAGGAATTTTCTGTCTCTGGGGACATTTCTCTTGAAATATTTTGCTCATTGCCAAGCAGCAGTCAAGAATCCAAGTAGGAATTATTAAGAAAGGAACAAAAAAAGTGGAAAGCATTACTATGGACAGGATGAAGGAATGGTCCCTGGAAATCTCATGAGGTTTAACAAGGCCCAGTGCTGGTGCTGCCCCTGGGTCAGGACAACCCCCAGTGCCAACCCAGGCTGGGGATGAACAGATCGAGAGCAGCCCTGCCCAGAAGGACTTGGGGGTGCTGGGGGTGAGAGCTGGACATGAGCCGGCCATGGGCACTCCCAGCCCAGAAAGCCAAGTGTGTCCTGGGCTGCATCCAAAGCCCCGTGGGCAGCAGGGGAGGGAGGGGATTCTGCCCCTCTGCCCCGCTCTGGTGAGACCCCACCTGCAGAGCTGCCTCCAGCTCTGGGGTCCCAGCACAGGAAGGACATGGAGAGTCCAGAGGAGGGACACCAAGCTGATCAGAGGGAGGGAGCACCTCTACTATGAGGAAAGGCTGAAAGAATTGGGATTGTTCAGCCTGGAGAGGAAAAAGGCTTTGAGGTGACGTAATTGTGGCCTTCTAGTCCCTGAAGGGAGTCTACAAGAAAGAGAGGGATTTTTTACAAGAGCATGGAGTGACAGAACAAGGAGAAATGCTTCAAATTGACAGGGAGTGGGTTTGGATCAGACTTTAGGAGGAAATTCTTTTCTGTGAGGGTGGTGAGCCTGGCACAGGTTGCCCAGAGAAGCTGTGGATGCCCCATCCCTGACACAGTTCAATGCCAGGCTGGATGGACCTCTGAGCAACCTGGTCTAGTGGAAGATGTCCCTGTTCACAGCAGGGGTGTTGGAACTGCATAATCTTTAATGTCACTTCCAACCCAAGCCATTTCATGACTCTATGACCCTATGCTACAATAAATATAAAATATACCTAGATTCTGAATATTTAGTGCCACTTTGGTAGCCCTCATTTCATAGTCAGAAAGTTATGAAAAAAACTACAAAGTATAGAAAGAAAAGATAAAGGCCAAAAGACAAAACCACAGCACAAAACAGGATTGGAATGAGGGGACATGTAGGGCTAGGAGACTTCAATCTGGACAGGAGGCAACAGTATATATGAGAGGGGTGTATAACATCTTGAATAGTTTGAAGAAGGTGAATGAGAAGTGATCATTCACTATTTCTTATAAAACAAGAGATGAGGGTCACCCAATCAATCATGAAGTTTAAAACACTCAGCAAAAATGCTTTATCACTTAATGCATAAATTATGGAACATAGTTCTGTAGAGTGTTGTGGAGGTCAGTAGAGTAAATGGGTTCAGAAACAGATTAGAAGAATTATAGAGGAAAACTCTACTGAACACCATCATCTGGTTGCCTACTCAAAGGTCCTTAAGCCAGTGACTGCCACAAAGGAGAAGGATATAAGCAGAGAAAGACAACTCTGTGCTTCTCTTGTTCTTTTGTAAGATCCTCAGTCTCCTCTTACAGGTTACAGGCTGTCAGAAAATGAGCTAGATAGTCTGAGCAGCACGGAAGGATTTGCTTTTTGTTTACAGTTCTCTCAGTCATTATAGAAGCTCCTTTTTGAAGGGCATGTAAATGGTATCTTGTAGCTTTTTTGGACAAGAGCAAGTTTTTAAGAACGCTTGGTAAACAAAAGTCAAATTTCTTCTTTTTTCTTCCAGACTATCAATGAGTTGAATTCCGAATATCTCTGTCCTTCTCCCATCTTGGTTAAATAAGTCAGACATGCTTATCTAATTTTTTAAGTAATAAGAATTGGTACTGCACCTAAGACAAAATCCCTCTTCTCTATTGGCATTGCTTTCAACAAGTTTATTTTCCTTAATTATATCCCAATTCATTTTGTTCAAAAGATCTATGCTATTTTAAGCACATTAATGGAAAATCGAAGTTAAGTGTTTAGGATCTAGCAATACTTTCCTCCTTCATTTTTTTTCTTTGTTTTATTTTGGTTTGTTTGGTTGGTTGTGGTTTTTTTAAATTTTGTGGAAAGAGGTGGAAAGCTATCTGTCCACAGCATTCAGTTATCTCTGTGCATGCTTTTGTCTTCAATTACTATCGTGCTGTGGTAGATACCCAACTACATCTCCATTAGGTTAAATGCATTGTTGTCATAGAGCTGTTTATGGAAGGATTTGCCTCCTCTACACCTAATTAGATTCCAAATTTGCTCTCCTAATTGAATCAAAACCATTAATTCAAGTAGGTAAACAGTAACTGACATAATACTGTTTGTGCCCCTGTGCTGGTTTCAGCTGGGGTAGAGTTAATTCTCTTCCCAGTGGCAGGTACAAGGCTGTTTTGGATTTGTGCTGAACACGGGGTTGATAATAAAGAGATGTTTTTGTTACTGCTGAGCAGGGACTGAATAGAGCCAAGGCCTTTCCTGCTTTTCTTACTGCCACACTGGGCAAAGGGCTGGGGGTGCCTGGGAGGTTGTGAGGGGACACAGCCAGGACAGGTGATCCCAAACTGACCAAAGGGATATTCCAGACCTTGTGACATCAGGCTCGGTGTATAAAGTGGGGGAAGAAGGAGGAAGGAGGGGATGTTTGGAGAGATGGGGTTTGAACTCCCAAGTCACCATGAGTGTGATGGGGCCCTGCTCTGCTGGGGATGGCTGAGCACCTGCCCAACCATGGGAAGCAGTGAATCCATTCCTTGTTTTGCTTTGCTTGTGTGCACAGCTTTTGCTTTCCCTGTTAAACTGTCTGTATCTCAACTCATGAGTTTTGTAGTTTCTATGCTCCTCAATCTCTCCCTGATCCTGCTGGTGGGGGAGTGAGAAAGCAGCTGTCTGGGGCTGGGCTGAGGTTCAACCATAACAGCCCCACACGCAAAAAAAACTTGTTTGACTGAGAATGCTGGTGATATAGAAATTTTGATTGTTGTTTTACTTCATATATTTTGCTGAGTCCAACCTTCTCTAACACAGAGGATGTTTGAAATCCTCTGATTAGGTTCACACAAGAACTGTGCCCAGCCCTTGCTTCCCCATACAAGCGAGATGAGTACACACCAAAGAGTCCAGTGATGTCCCCCGAAAGTGATTAAGGCCTTGGACCTTCTATTCCTTGAGAACAGGCTGAGAGAGCTGGGATTGCTCAGTCTGGAGAGGAGAAGGTTCACAGGGGACCTCATCAACATGTGTGAATACCTGAAGGGAGGGTGTAGAGGAGATGGCTCCAGGTCCTTTTCAGTGCTGCCCAGTGACAGGACAAGACACAACAAGCATGAACTGTAAAAGCAGAGGAGGCACTATCTGAAGACCATCAAACACTTTTTCATCGTGAGGATGGCCAAGTACTGGCATGGGTTGCCCAGGTAGGTAGCGAAAGAAAAGAAAATAAAAAGGAGGATCATGAAATGAAACCTGTTGACCCGGATACCCAGTGTTACCATATTTCTATAACTTCTCTATAAAGCGATGCAGAGACTAGCAGAGAAAATGCAAATGAATGATAGAGTGCTTATCTCCACATAAAGGTAGACAGTTGGACTTTTTATCCTTTACTTATTCTCAGGATGATCCACATGACTCCATGGTTACTATCCATTCAGATTCCTTTTCCTTTCACATACCATTATAGCTCCTGCTCAAAATTTTAGCTGATTGTGACATAAATTTTGGTGAAATATGCTGCTGTTCCTTTATACCAAAATATAGAAGTTCATGTTAAAAGTTTGTTGAGACTATTTCATTACTGGCCCGTGACATGGAAGACCTGAGGTCAAATCCTTGCTCTGCTTAATTTGAAATTTTCCAGAGTAAAAACCCTAGAGGCAGAGAGTTAAGCCTGACATCTGAGGTCAGTACCCTAACCATGAAACTACAGACTGTAATAGAGTTACAGTGTTCCCTTGTAGAATTTAATTTTCATAAAGAAGCTCAGAAAGTAATTTTTTTAATCCACTGAAGAATAAATCCCAACAGTGGATTGACAAATGCTACCAGAGAATGGGACTCATCTTCCAGTCAACTCAATTTTAATACCAAGAATTTTCTTTTTAAACATTTTCTATTATATTTTTAGCTTTCATTTACTGCCTAATCTTTGAGAAAATGAATGGTGTGTCTTTTAAGCATTTACTTGGAACTCAAGACCCGTCATTATCTTTCTGATTTTGACAAAACTTTCCTTTGTGCCTTTCCCAGGCCATGTTGCTGATCTCTGTGGGCCTCTGCTCCCCACTTGTAAAATAAGGTATGCAGCCTCTTTCTGTCTTGACTTCTGCTGTGAAAGGGAATAAAATTATTCTTGTCCTTTACTCAATGCTCAGGTAAAGCCTATTTAGACTGTTCTGTCCAGATTTGGACAGCTATGCTTCAAGGAAAAAGGAACCAAATGCAAAATATTTCATGAAAAGTGAAAGGAATTACCAGAGATACTGAAAAAAAAGACTGGATGAGAAATTCTTTAATAAACTGCAGTTCCTTAACCTAAGAAGAAGCATAGAAGTAGTTGTTCTCCCCACCTTATGGTGGACATGACAAGAAATAATGATTTTAGGTTTCAAACAGATTTAGATTAGTAGTTAAGGATTATGCTATGTGTTACATGTGAAAGCCTGGGGAAATTTCCCAAAGAAGTCTGGGGCTCAGGATTTTTACTAGGTTAGCATCTGTTTTTAATTATAAACAGTAACTTGCCTCCCACAATCTTACAAATGCATACCAGGTAGTGTAATAATACAGGTTACTGGAAATACTTCTTCACCACTGACTCCTACATTACTATCCCCTAATTTGCAATCTAAGTAAGGCACGTGTCTGCAAATATCTCCAAGAGTACTGAAGAAAGGATGGACAGCTTGTGAAAGGGAATCCTGCAGTTTTCAGTTGTCCTCAAGATGGTATTGACTTTAAATACTCAGATAATTTGTTTGCAGTGTTCCTAAAATCTGTGAGCAGAAACAGAAATTATCTAATTTGGTTGCCTCTGAGTTTTCTTTTACCTCATATGAAACTGGCAGGTGTTTCAAAGATTCTTAGCTGGTTTTCCCCAAGACTTGAAATGATGGGCTGTACTTGCAGAAGGGAGACCAGGACAGGAGAAAATGTAATTTCTTTGTAATACAGACCAATCATTGGAATCATTTAGATGAAAAATTGTCCCTGTGCTCACTTATTATTCATTTATCCAAGAAGGAAATAATTTAGCCCTTCTTCTCAGAAAAATGAGCCACTTAAAAGATGTTAATAACTCCCGGGCCTGACCTGAATGGTTCCCACCATCTCAATACGGTGTTAATAACTTATTTCAGACTTAGCTAAACCTTAAGAATTTAATGTGCCATGAAACACAACAGCTCTTTCCAATGAACTGGTCCTGGAACTCTGTAGGAAGATTTTAATCTGTAAGTCTGATGTTCCACATTCATAAACATGTTTTCCTTCCTCTGGGCTTGTACTCTTGCCAGCACAGAGACACACTGATTGGAATGGACACTCCAAATAATACTGCAGGGAAGGCAATCTACAACCCCATAGTCCTGTGGTCAGCAGAGGTTTCAATGTTGATTTCCAGGAGAGTTAGGAAGGATGGAAGGATTTGGGGAAATGTGTGTGAGCACTCTTTCTGAGCAGCAATTTTTGTAACAGGGATTTTACTACTCTCTGTCCATCCACCATTATGAATATCAGCAGAAAGCAAAGATATCAGCAGATAATCACTTGACAGTAAGTAGGTAAGAAAAACTTCACTAATTTAGTGTTATCTTTGAATAATGTAACATGATCCTCTATGAAAAATGCAACTGAATTCTCTGGCGATTTAAAATCCAGAGCAAGTCTCCTCCAAAGCAAATCTAAAATAGGTCACCTAAGCTGTAACCATTTTACAACAATCACACAAAATGATAATGTTTGAACCAGAATCAAACTAGCCAATGGCATGCATATCACTAACCAGTGCCTTTGCTCATCATGACTCAGAAGCAATTCCTTTAATTGTAACTACCACCGTTTTTCATTTAAAACAAATGCCATCCATCAGATGACCTGCAATCAGCACTCTGAAGGAGGATCTCAGCCCTGAGCACACCTCAGCCACTGTTGATAACGCGGAGAACTCTGCTGTTGTTTTTTTTTCATTGTTCTCTTCCCAGAATACTTCCCATACTGCATGACATCATCCTAATCAACTCACATCCTCTCTGAGTTCATAGAAAATCATAGTTGAACCCTAAACTGGTCCACTGTGAATAATTCAGAATACCTCCTCACCTGAAAATAATTACAATTTGCTGCATGAAACATACAATAATTTTGCTATCAGCTGAATACATTTCAGAGAATAGCAAAGAAATAGAAACCTTTCATTAAATTCAAGACTTTTTTACAATACCAGTAAAGTGTGCTTTCAGATCTTTGTGGGCAGAGTTGAAAAAAATTTGGCTCAGTGATGTGAGACTTCCTACAGGAGGTATCTAATTTTGAAACAGAGGAATCAAATCTTGCAGCTCATGAATTTTGTTGGCGTAAGCTATTGAAAATTAGTTTGTCCAAGAAAACCATGTTATGCATGTGTGGAAAAGAGAAAGAAAGGCTCAGAGGGAGATTAGATGATACTTATGCCTGTTGTTAATGGAAATCAGTCTCCATTCCAGTTTCTAAGCTCAAAAAATATTTCTTTTGAAATTATCTCAGTTAACTGTTGTTGTTATGGGAAAAAAAAATTGTTCTATTTGAAGCACAGAGGGAAATCAGGTGAATTGTAAGACCTCCGCTATACCAAAAGCATTTAAAATTAAAGCAGAGCAGTCATCCTTAAAAATCTTTTCATGTTTCTTTGCAAAACAGTAACTAGTGGCATTTTTAAAGATTCCCTTCAAATAGCTAAGGAGAATATTTTGTATATGAACATATAGATATTAGTCTTCTACCAGTTTGAGCCTACATCATGCAAAAATGCCTTCTAAAAGACAAAGAGCATTATTAGCTGCTATTGAAAGCTCTCTGACTAGAGCTGACTTGATGACTCATAAGAGGGAGCACAGCACTCTCCTGGATGACTGGCAACTAGCAGTGGAGGTCACTGTATAATCATGTTTGATTTTTAAAAAAAGGGCCTAGAGGATTTTTTGGTGTTTGCATATTCAGAATTAGAGATATAAATTTAGAAAGTTATCAGTGCTTGTTCAATTTTAAAGGAACTTGAAACCTACACACCCTATTTAAATATAAAACATGCATAACTTAAAGCTAGTGGAAAAAAAATTTCCATATGCAGCCTTTTGCATATCAGCAAAGTAATCTATCCATGCAATAGAAAAAATTACATCATAAGAAAAAACACTTAGGTATGTAAATGGTATTACTTAATCATTCTGACTAGCTCCAGAAAACACAGTTTGTGGTTTTCTGAACTTAATAATTTGGGGTTTGAATAGTATTGTGTATATATTTCTGTTCAGAGTGCTCTAAATAAAGCAGGAGCACTTTGTTTGAACTGAAATCAATTCCTTAAGCTATCAATTTTCAAGAAAGAGCTCCATTACCCAACTATTTGTGATTATGCATGGCTTGAGGGACAACCTGAGAAAATGAAGAGTTACTATGCAAAAGTATGAGTATACTTACTCAGATTTTGATAGTGTTACATGTTTGCAGTGTCCACTAGCAGAATCTGGCCTAGAAATTTTAAAGAAAGTTGTGCAATGAGTTGAAGATTAATTTAATTTGAAAAACTATAAAGGCGTATTATTGAACTTAGTAGACCTCCTAGGTGTTATAAATAAGAGGCCAGATTATCAATTTAGCAATTGTCCATTCATTTTATACTTCATTGTAGTTTTTTGTTCATTACCTGAATGTTATATTTCGTTCTTTATTAACTGTTACTGCTAATCATCCTGTTGTAACAAACCTACAACTCCTTATCAGTAAACTACTCCTTATAGGATACGTAAATTTAAGGAATCCCTACCCTTCCCCGTTGCCCAGCTACCCCCCCTCCCAGGCCTGTGTGAAGATACCAGAGAGAAGAAAAAAACAGAAAACCTGATATGCAAACGAAAGCCCAAAGGACCCTTGGGAGAAGCAATGAACCCCTAGAAAAAATAAGTTAAAGACGAGCCAACAAACTTTTTAAGAAAAATCAACCCAATTACACGATCAGTTGGAAGGAGAACATCACCTGACCAGCTTTTGGGTTTTGTTTTCGATCACTACAAGCAATAAGAGGGCTGACTGAAACCACCACCCCTCCGATGACAAGCTGAAGTTATCTTTCTGACCACTCCCCTGTGAGGAGAGCAGGCCCGGCCTTATCACTTTGAGTGGCAAGGCCGAATTCCTCCTCCCCCACGTCGGAGCTGGGAGCAGCGGCGGTGTGCGCAGCCTGCCAGGCCCCAACCCAAGCTGATCACTTTTAATAAAGGCTTTTAAAGGACTCCCAGTCCTGCCCGTTTTTTATTGTTTCACTAGGTGTTACTGAAGACCTCTGAAACCAGACTCACAGCTAAAAGTACTGGAAGTGTGTAACAGAGGTATAAACAGTTGCAGTTTGTTAATTTGTTCTTTCAGTCATAAAATAACAGAGAAGCAAAGAGAAGAGATAGAGGGGAAAAAAAATTGGGAATGATAGACAATAGGCAAGTTTTACAAAATAATCATTGGAAGATTAATTAGTTGAGAACAAGATGTCACACAAAGCATAAGGATGAGCAATGTATGACATGACATGCACACAACCCATTTCTCTTTCCAGAGAACTGTATATATAAAATCTAATGCAAGATATTTTCTAGCTTTAAATAAACTATTTTCACATCAAAAGTAATAGAAAAAAAGAGGTGCTAAAGAAACAAACACATTTTCACAACAGAGAGAGCAATAAATATATTTATAAAACAGTGTTTGGGGGTGTTTTTCTGAGTGGAGATACTTCTGATGAAACCCAGCAAAGAGGCGCAAGAAGCTCTTTCCATATGGCAGGAACTGCAAAGAAGGCTGTCCGCCCTCTGTGTCATACTTGAAGAGGGAGCAGACAGGAGATGTAGCACAGAATCTGAGGAGGTAGCTGAGCTAAGATTGAGAGATACAAGGTCTGTGAAGAGTTTGAATAGACTCTGTGAAGGTTTCAAATTTCGGGGGGAACGTTTACTCTCATTCTCAGTGGAAACTGATGGCCCCACTTCACAGTTCTCTTGGGGTGAGAAGTGGTGAGGGTGGTTCCAGGCAAGCACGGCAGACTGGACAAAATACATCTTTCAAGGTTTCTTCAGGGAGGTGGGGCAGGAAGCAGCGGCTATCAGAAGAGGAAGAATAGCACTGACGTTGTCTTACTGAAGTAACAAGAATTAGAAGTGTGATAATGATATTGAATGTCTATGCCCTTCTTTTGCTATTTTACTAATTGCAAATTGCTTATATCCTCCTGTGAGTACAGAATGGGTTTGCTTTCTTGGCTTGGAAAAAATGGTGTTGCTTTGACAGAAGAGTAAATACAGCCAACTAGAAATATGGCAAAAGAGAAAGGTAGGTAAAATTGAATGTGTCACTATACTAACACAATATTAATAAAGCCAATGGTTTGCAAAGTTTAGTATCTCAGTGAAGACCATCAGTATACTCCTTTTCATAAAAATAGAAGCAAGTTTGTTTCATGCAGACTTTCTCTTTTATTATGCTAAATCTTATATAAAGAAATAACAATATATTAGAACTGTGATAGAAAACCCATGAATCTGATATGACCTGATTGAAAATCTGCTAGAGTGATGGCAAATAATAAAAATGTTCAGTCAAGTATGTACCAGCAAGACACATTCCTTTTAAAGCCATTGGTGATTCAATAAGAGAGCCATATGGCTCTTCTCTAGTTGATCTAAACTCAGCTACAGGCTTCTTGAAGAGTATTTGTAAAGAGAATCTATCACGCTCAAACGTCACACAGCTAATTCATCCCCCCCAATCTGTTTATGAAGACAGATGGCAATACATTGGTTTGTCATTCAAAAAAAAAATAGTGGACTGCAGAGTAGTAACCATATTTAGATATTTGCTTGGAAACCTGACTGATGCAGCACTGCTCATCTAGGTGCCCTACAGAATTACAAACCACTCTTCTGAGGGTGACCTAGCAGCAGGTATCAAAATGGGTGTTCTAAATATAGTGAAAGGGAACATGCCCCAGACATCTCCTGGCAAAGATATAAAAAGCTGAGCATTAAAAGTCCTTAACTGGGGGTAGTGGAGAAGGGGAGGAAGGGAAGTAAAACAGGAAAATTTTTAGATATCCAAGATACTTGAAATTATATCTTGCATTTTCCTGCATCTTGCAGTTGCTTTGCTGAGGTGGTTGAATCACCTCCAATTTAATATGCTCCAAACCCAGGAACTCAGTGGTTAATTTCTTCTTATAACTTCATGTCAGAGAGACAAACACATCTTAATTAAAGTCAGTTTTAAAAGAGGAACCTTGTTCTGTCTTGACTGTAGTGCTGCAGATTCTGAGTTTCCCTTATATATAGGGATAAAAATAGCAGTTGACTCTCTGTCTTCATCAACTAAAACTAAGTCTCCAAAACTAAAATCAGATGGAACTAACTTTAATGCGTGTATACCTCTACTAAAAGTATTATAATTGCCTTTTTACCTAAACTGCACAGAAACTCAGTAACCACCTATGAATTTTTGCCTCTCTTAAGAAAGTAATTTACTGTGTCGCTATATGTAAATTCCTCATGATGAAATAAATGACAGAAAAGCTCCTAGCACAACATCTTTTCTACTGTTGAGTCCTTTAAAATAACTTGCCACAAAAGAAAGTGTAATTCTGGGTTTTCAGATTTGAAGAATGTGATTATTTTCCATAACCAGAAAGTCTACATTCGATCTAAATTCCACCACGGAAAATTTCAATAATCAATTAAATTAATCCAATATATTCTGTACTTCTCTAGTTAAATACTCTGCTTTTTTACTCTTTTGCTCTTTCACAGTAAAAGCTGCTGGTGAAAGCCCTTAGATTTTCCAAATTCTGTATAATATATTACATAGAATTCTCCATGCAGGCTTCTACAGGCCAGAGCATGAAATGTGAGTGCAGAAAATAGAAGCAGTTACACATAAAGCTGCCTTACTGAATTGTGTTTGTCTATAGTGTAAGTGATTCTCATTTTCACTGAGAATTGTTATTTCAATTAGAAATAAGGTCTGTAGGTATGCTTGTTTAGCTTTAGCTTTTTAAAGCTGTCTAGAATTGCTCTCATGGTCTGTTTTCTTTCAGATATTCCTCAAATTACAATATAAATAAGTCCTCTATCCTCTGTACGCCTTCTTGTCTGTAATGTGAGATGGAAAGCAATTTTTTCAATTTCTTCCCCCAACAACACAGGTCAGCCTAACTTCTGCCAGTGATATTATGGCTTGTATACACAAATATTTTATTGAATGTCTTCCCTTGGGCTGTAATTCCCAGGAAGGTAGGAAAGGTATGTACCTCTATTGTTTGATGATGCTGGTGTGTTCCTGAAAGGCAGAGCTGGTCACACTAGTTTTCACTAGAGCTCATGAATTTTTTGTTGTTGTTTCTTTATTCTTGCTGCACTGAAGATTAAACAGAACGCTAAAATAATTGTGGAGGAGGGGNTTAAAAAATGGAATATCTGTGCTGTAAGTTCTAAGCCAAAAACTGATTTAAGATGAATTTCAATTTGTTCTGCAGCAAGAAAAGAAAATCAGAGTGGCTGCACTTTTGCATGTGATTACAAAGTCACACAGTGTTAAAAGGTTAATAATAAAAGCCTCACTTTTATCATGATTGTTCCTCCATGTTAGCTTTTCTTGAAGGATTAAAGAATGGAGGAATATGAAATACCAAAAGCTGTACTCAAGACTGCTTCTACCCTCCAGAAATTAATATGACATTTTGACAAATGCATTACAATTTGCTTTGATTGTGAGATTTTATATTTTGAAAAATTCCTGCATGGAACTTCAGGTGTAACTTCGGAGAATCATTTTTGGGCTATGGTTTAATAACCAGCACACTAGAGTTCTGCAATTACTATGTTTAATGAAAAGGTAATTGTGGATGTCAGACTTGTCCTCAATTATTCTGTTGTGAAACTGTTGTGTATAAATAAGATGTCCTAAATTTTTGGATTAACCTATGTCGTAAATTTTTGGATTAACCTATGGTAGCTGAAGTTATGCAGATGATTTTGGAAAGGGTTAATTACACCCCGTCATTTTCTGTTGAGAGGAACATAACCTAGAACCTCAAGTCAGTAGCAGGACATTGGTTTTTTATAGCATTTTTGAGCTTTTCTTAGTGCGTCAGGCACCACACAAACAACACAGCTTTATCAGATTATGTTAATTATAGCTGGGACTCTTCAAGGTTTGGCTCTGATG